>JAUKNK010000105.1:107500-110000 GCA_030765055.1 Mantis religiosa | reverse complement strand
GTTAGACTACAGTTTGATTCACAGACTGTGCTAAAAGTAAACCTGATAATTTTAAAACCATTAAAACAAAGGAGACCGCCTGTCGCCGAGAAAAAATACTGATATATGTACATAACTACTAAAAATTATATGAGAACTCCTAGTGCTATACTGGGCAACATACGAGTCAGTTGGAGAATGTAATGTCGTGTCGGCACGATGGCCATAGTTTCTCAGTGGTTTAGAGCAACCGCACGGAGAGCGGGAGATCCGTGATTCAAATCCCGGCTTTGGCACTGAATTTTTCAGCCTGGCTCTACTCATTCAAACCTTAGCCTACACAGCTAGTGTGAAAGAAATGTTTATTTCCATCAATTTACCTAAATTAAAAATAAAAAACACACTGGTTTAACTATGAAGCCTGGGACTTAAGTACTTATAGCATAGTAAGTCGTCACAAAAGGTGCCTGTCTCATAGCATATGAGAACCCCTAGTGGCCTACCGAGAAACATACGAGTCAGTTGGAGAATTTAATGTCATATCGGCACGTTGGCCATAGTAGCTCAGTGGTTTGGAGCAACCGCATGGAGAGCGGGAGATCTGTGGTTCAAATCCCGGCTATGGCATTGAAATTTTCAGTCTGGCTCTACTCATTCATAACTACGTAAGTTTACTGTACTTTGCTGGTGTCAAAAATTAAGCTATGTAAGTGTACTCATGTGATTATCTATGGCAATGCCATGAAGTCAACAAATACAAGCGAAGTCATATTTGAAAGTGCTAGAATAACTATTACCAGTCGACATGAACAATTCAATGCCACGGCCGGGTTTTGAACCATGGGTCTACTGGTTTCCGTCCAGTCGCTCTTACCCATTGAGCTACCATGGCCAACGTGCCGTCATGACATTAAATTCTCCAACTGACTCATATATTTCTCCGGTAAACCACTAGGGGCACACGCCTAGTGTGAAGAAGTGATTAATTTCCATCAATTAACTTAAATATTACCATTTGTTTACTAAAGACAATGTTTCTTTTCCTATCGAATGCTTGAAGAAGGATTTTGACGTAATGCGCAATTCCGGCGTGCCTACCAGTTTCGAAACTAGGTCAACTTTAATTGAGGCTGACAGGTGAAGGGCATATATTCTAAGCAGATGTACGGATGCTCTAAGGTTTAGAAGAAAGAAAGGAAAAGAAAAGAAATGGTGGAAAGCAGTGTATCTCAATCTGCCTGCTTTCAAATATTCACCACCAAATCTAAGCGGTTAGTCTTCAGTAAACACATTCCACGGCACAATTAAAGATTTTCCCCAATAACGTTGCAAACCAGATTAAAAATGAGAAATAGTGATAAGATAATGTTTTAATGCTTTTTACTGTATGATAGAATGGCAATAGTAATATAGAGTGAACATGAAAAATTCAATGCCACGGCGGGATTTGAACCAAAATCCCGGGGAAATATATGAGTCAATTGGAGAATTTAATGTCAGGACGGCATGTTAGCCATGGTAGCTCAATGGGTTAGAGCGACTGGATGGAAACCAGTAGATTCGTGGTTCAAATCCCGGCCGTAGCATTGAGTTTTTCATGTTGACTCTATCTAGCCTGTATATGGCTAGTGTGAAGAAATGATTTATTTCCATTAATGAACTAAAATAATAGTAATATACTTTGAAATACAGACAATGTATCGTGCTTAAATTTAAAATAACGAAAACCTAACCAAAAATTAGGGCAACAGTGTTGCGCAACACAAACATATGCATAACCACAATAAGCATTGTTAATGAAAATAGCCGACGTATTTTCATACGCATAACTTTTATATGAGCTTTTTAGTTTAATGTTCATCTTTTCAGGATTAGGGAAACCCCTGCAAAAACTTTGTTCGAGTAACTCACTCTAACCGAGATTCGTGTTCAACAGGTCCCGAGTTCGAATATCGGTCAGGGTGATAAGTGGATAAGAGCTTTTCCGGGGTTTTCCTTTATCCTGAAAGACGAATATCGCATAACTCTAAGCTCTATGGAATCTGGATTCATTTAAGCATCATTTTACCCATTTCATTCATCGTCCGATATGACTTAATATTGGAGGACGTATATATATATATATATATATATATATATATATATATATATATATATATATATATACAACACAGATGCAACTCGAGATTTTTTGAATGGGAGGCACGTTACCCTCCACCTCGGTCAAAATAAGTACTGTTGAACCAAGAAATAGGCATATTCCATGTTAACTCTATAGTTTAATCTTTTATTTCTCACCTCGAACTCCAGCCCGGCATATGTGTACATATATCAGTCTTTGGCGTTATCTTCATTGTCTTTTCATTCTGTGACATACATGCATTTTCCCTCTTCTCTATCTCACCCCTCTCTCTCTCTCTCTCTCTCTCTCTCTCTCTCTCTCTCTCTCTCTCTCTCTCTCTCTCTCTCTCTCTCTGTGTGTGTATATATATATATGTGTGTGTGTGTGTGTGTGTGTGTG
>JAUKNK010000105.1:67500-102500 GCA_030765055.1 Mantis religiosa | reverse complement strand
GATATCTCCCAGCAACTTGCTTTGTTTGCTGTCCCTTGGCCAGCGTCGCAAGAAATACAGACATCACCGACGCCATTCAGCGTACTGCTTTAAACTGGCCAAGTCCTAAAAGAAATACTTTAGCTCGGCCCGGCAGATTTTTTAACGTTAGGAAGGAATGCGCTCAAGTGCGGGGGCATTTTAGTCATACAATGTTACAATTTGAGAGACATTCTAAATTTGAGTGGAATAGGAGTCGTTTTATTTTCTTTTAGTCACAAGATAATACAGTTAATTTCTTCTAGAACGTATATACTATTAGGTTTGGCTTCACCGTTACGTATAAGTTCAGACAGTTGCATCCTCATCTTTACTTTTTAAATTGTATGAAAAACTAATATCCATTAAATATTTTGTAAGCAGGATCCATTACCATCGACCACCCTCTCTGATCTTAGGTTTCATATCATGTGGCGGTGTTGGTGCCGATGGTTCCTTGCTACGGACACCAGAGGGCTGCCTGGCTGCAAAGGTCGTACACCGCCCTTTCTAATGGGTCGGGTCTGCGAGCAGGAAATGTTAGACTTTCGCGCGTCTCTGTTTGCGGCTTTTCCCATAGTGCCTTCCCTTCATCCCTTCCTCCTCGGAGCTGAAATAGATCTACAACGTAGGTCGCCCTGCGCCAGCTGTCCCCACGTTGTACACCTATACCATACACCAACGGCTGCCGGAAAAATATGTTGGAGGGTACTGGATTAGACTGGATCTTTAAAGAAGAACGAACTCCAGGCTTGGATAATAATTACAATTTATTAAAAATACTTCAAAAGTAACAAAAAATGAAATTATAAAGAGCGGGACATTGTGTGTTTTAACTAGAACCTGCCCGCCTCGGTAGCGTGAATGCTAGCGTGTCTGCTTCACATTCAAGAGGTCCCGAGTTCCAATCTCGGCCAGGGTGAGTTACCTGGATAAGATTTTCCGGAGATTTTCCTTACCCTGAAAGACGAATGTCGGGTAACTCTAAGCTCTACGGACCCTGGGCTCATTTGAGCATCATTTCATCCACTCCACTCATCGCCCAATATGACAGCGTTGGAGGACTACTTAAATTACAAAATAAATAAATAAATTAATTAGTTAATAAATAAATAAATAAATAAAAATAGAAAAAATCTAGAACTAGCCACATTTCGCACAACTCTAACCATAGAATAAACATTAATGCATGTAAAAGCATGAACCAAAGTTAAGAAAACAGAGAGAGAGAGGGAGAGAGAGATAGAGATAGAGAGAGAATTTAGCTGGAACCAAAACAAGACATAACCTAAGTCATCTATGCACTTGCGATGGTTTCCCAGAAAGGATTCGTTTCCCTTTTTAAAAAATGCTGGCACTCAAATTAATAGAGAGAAAGTTCTGAATTTTAGTATGCAGCAAACGATGAGACACACGTTTTGGCCTCTTGCAAAACATTTCATATTATTAGTTTTATAACGTTTGATAACAGTATTTCTGTTTGCAAAATTATTTTACGCATTTTCTTTCTCTACCGCCAGAAATACCATGAATTAAAAAAAGAATATTTTTAGAAAAAGGTCAGCGCGCACGTGTTTCAGTTCAACTGACAAAGGAAATCTTGGTATTTATTTTCGTCATCTTCCAAGGCTGTGACACAAGGATTTTCAAGGAAATGTCATCATCACCTTAGGCTTAGAAGAAGTTTAGAAAATGTTTACTTTTTAAAAACGGCTCTATTTTGATTAAAATATCCTGTATTTAAAATATTGCGATACAGAAGAAATACATATGATAGTTTTCTGGTAATGTTGTCAGAAGTTCTCTTCGTTGTGAATGGTTTCTGTATAACTGGTAATCCGTAAAAAAATGGCCAAAGTTTTATTACCCAAAACTGTTAATCTTGTTAAAACTCACAATTTCTGTAAAATAAAGTTGTTTTTCCTTTTTTTTTAAATAATCTTTTCGACATATTCCTTGTTATTGGTTTAAATTTTCAATACTTAAACTTTTCGCAAAAGTAAGTTATCCTCCCTTTTCATTTTGTCTTGAACATGAGAATGGATTGTCAAAGCCATCATATAGCGACCAGCTCTTAAACTATTGTTTAAGTCTACTGTATTATCCTATTTTCAGTGTACCTGTAAGGAAATCATCACAATGAAAGCATTTCTACAAACTTTATCTCGGTTCACACAAAGTAGACGAGGAATAAATGTTTGTAAAATAGTTTGTACAAGATTGGGTAGAGAAAGTTATGTGAGTGTCATATATCAGGTTTTTTTATATATCTGACAAAGTCACTAAGTATAATTTAAGCTGACAGGAAGTTGTAAACGCTTAGGCGTTTATGAATACATTGAATGAAATGCGTAATTCCTGACTTTGACATCTGATAATTCTTCCGCCCATTTTCACCCCAATGTTAGACTCAAAAAAGTTTGTTTTCTAAAGTATGTAAAATTATTTTGAAAACACCACACACGAAGAGATTGAAATGTCTTAAAAAATATCATTTCTGCATATCAAATATTGGAATTTTCTCGTGGTTTAATTGGCTGCTGGAATTTTGTTTATAAAGTGGGACAAATATGCACAATGATGCAGCAGGCCTCAAAACTAACTCAATTTTTGCTATAGCCCACCGAGACATCGGAGAGGAAAACCTAACCGCTTTGAAAGTAAGCATGTGCAAAGAATATCCAAAACAAAAGTGGAGGAAGTAAGGTATTACATGCAACGGGATAACCAATACTTTTTACTTGGCTACTCATTGCCGTATCAATTTAGATTTGTCGAGGAATCCCCAAGTTATTGTCAATTTGCTGCAATCATCCGTAAGCAGTTTCTTTCACCAACACTTTTATTTATCACATTTCCTTTGTGTCGTTCATTTAGATAACACAAATGTTTTCTGTTTGACGTATGTGATTGGGAGTAAATTTGAATGGGGAGTTTCCGACATTGGCTCAATGTTCACGTCACACTTAGTTTGATAAGCGTAGATAGTAGATTTCAATCACTTCCTGTAGCCTTATACATGTTTGGTTTCGTATTGTCATTATCACGTAGTAGTCAATCATTAAATTATTAAGCCTAATGCATCTGTGAGATTACTAACATTTGCAATCTGTAACCTGGGGTCCTCAAATTTTAATCTGAGCTCGAGAAGGTAACACAAATGCCTCATGAAAATGTTTACAGTTTTATTTCGAATCGTTATTGAGAAATTGTTTAGCTTTATATACTAAATTTTGAATTTTACCAATATGCTTCTTCTAGTGGTCCACACTTAATTTTAAATGTCAAAGCACCATATAAATAATCCGATATTTAGACTTAGAAAATTCCTATTAGCTTGTACGTCTTTTTTTTTTTTTCCTTCGGGAAGAACCTATTTGGACACCGGGTGGAGGGGGGGGCAGAGGAATCTGTTTCCTCTAGTGGCGCATATAGATACGATACACATGGTTTTTGGCCTTCGGGAAGAACCCGTTTGGCCATCGGGGGGGGGGGGGGGGGGGATCTATTTTCTCTAGTGGCACACATATGTATGCACATACAAATACACATATACTCCCATGCCCGATGCGGGACTCGAACTCGCGATCCTCTGCGCGACGGAACGCTAGAGACATATACACTCTAACGACCATGGCTAAGAGGGCCGGCAATCAAAATTGTTGAATATTAGTGTAGCATTTTCCTTTGGCATTTCAAGTTAACAGCACAGTTTATATCAACGCATTTAATTTCTCGATCATGCGCATATTTTTATAAAGTCAAGCCTAAATCAGCTTTTTGATTCACCCCCCGTAGGGGAGGAGACCCGTCCCCTTCAGCCGCCATGGTGCGGGCGCTGTGGACCCCTAGCACTCGTGGTACCTCTGACGTTACTAGAGGAACCTCGGGCCGAACATTCGAGCCCCTCCCTGATAAGGAGTTGTTCGGATTGGGTTGGACTCGAGGGGGCAGTGGATCCCGATACCCGTGGGAGATCGGGTACGTCTCCGGACGGGGTTGAGGGAAGCCATTAATATTCCCGCGTACTAGCCAGCATAGCTAGTAGAACGTGTGTTAGATTACCAGGTGGCCCCACCGAGGTCATATCGGTAGTCTACCCAATTTGGTGTTGGCGCGCGTAAGTGGCGTATCCACTTCCATCCCGTCTTGAGTCCACAGGACCAGATGGGGGTAGGGCTTGTTAGTCTCTAGGTCTTGCCTTATGGAAAGCCCCACGGAGGCGGCGGGCGCCCCTTCGGAACAGCTCGGTAACTCCTTGGTCGAACGAGGCCAGGGTCTTCGGCCCTACGGGTCCAGGACTGATGGGAGTAGAACCTCTGGCATTAACTAAACTTTTAATTCACCATGTTAACCAGTTGAGGAAGTTCCTCTAAGACATTTAAACGTATTAATACCGTGAGGCGGTTCGGGCTGGGCTGTAACCCCGTTGAGGTCTCCCAAAGCTCAATACCTCACACTTACATAGCGAACACCGTGAGGCGGTTAAGGCTGGGCTGTAACCCGGTTGAGCTCTCCCAAAGCTCAATACCTCACACTTACTTAGCAAACACCGTGAGGCGGTTAAGGCTGGGCTGTAACCCGGTTGAGCTCTCCCAAAGCTCAATACCTCACACTTACATAGCGAACACCGTGAGGCGGTTAAGGCTGGGCTGTAACCCGGTTGAGCTCTCCCAATGCTCAATACCTCACACTTACATAGCAAACACCGTGAGGCGGTTAAGGCTGGGCTGTAACCTGGTTGAGCTCTCCCAATGCTCAATACCTCACACTTACATAGCAAACACCGTGAGGCGGTTAAGGCTGGGCTGTAACCCGGTTGAGCTCTCCCAATGCTCAATACCTCACACTTACATAGCAAACACCGTGAGGCGGTTAAGGCTGGGCTGTAACCCGGTTGAGCTCTCCCAATGCTCAATACCTCACACTTACATAGCAAACACCGTGAGGCGGTTAAGGCTGGGCTGTAACCCGGTTGAGCTCTCCCAAAGCTCAATACCTCACACTTACATAGCAAACACCGTGAGGCGGTTAAGGCTGGGCTGTAACCTGGTTGAGCTCTCCCAATGCTCAATACCTCACACTTACATAGCAAACACCGTGAGGCGGTTAAGGCTGGGCTGTAACCCGGTTGAGCTCTCCCAAAGCTCAATACCTCACACTTACATAGCGAACACAGCGAGGCGGTTCGGGCTGGGCTGTAACCCGGTTGAGCTCTCCCAAAGCTCAATACCTCACACTTACATAGCAAACACCGTGAGGCGGTTCGGGCTGGTCTGTAACCCGGTTGAGCTCTCCCAAAGCTCAATACCTCACACTTACATAGCGAACACCTTGAGGCGGTTCGGGCTGGTCTGTAACCCGGTTGAGCTCTCCCAAAGCTCAATACCTCACACTTACATAGCGAACACCTTGAGGCGGTTCGGGCTGGTCTGTAATCCGGTTGAGCTCTCCCAAAGCTCAATACCTCACACTTACATAGCGAACACCGTGACGCGGTTCGGGCTGGGCTGTAACCCGGTTGAGCTCTCCCAAAGCTCAATACCTCACACTTACATAGCGAACACCTTGAGGCGGTTCGGGCTGGTCTGTAATCCGGTTGAGCTCTCCCAAAGCTCAATACCTCACACTCACATAGCGAACACCTTGAGGCGGTTCGGGCTGGTCTGTAATCCGGTTGAGCTCTCCCAAAGCTCAATACCTCACACTCACATAGCGAACACCGTGAGGCGGTTCGGGCTGGTCTGTAATCCGGTTGAGCTCTCCCAAAGCTCAATACCTCACACTTACATAGCAAACACCGTGAGGCGGTTCGGGCTGGTCTGTAATCCGGTTCAGCTCTCCCAAAGCTCAATACCTCACACATACATAGCAAACACCGTGTGGCGGTTCGGGCTGGTCTGTAACCCGGTTGAGCTCTCCCAAAGCTCAATACCTCACACTTACATAGCGAACACCGTGAGGCGGTTCGGGCTGGTCTGTAACCCGGTTGAGCTCTCCCAAAGCTCAATACCTCACACTTACATAGCGAACACCGTGAGGCGGTTCGGGCTGGTCTGTAATCCGGTTGAGCTCTCCCAAAGCTCAATACCTCACACTTACATAGCGAACACCGTGAGGCGGTTCGGGCTGGTCTGTAATCCGGTTGAGCTCTCCCAATGCTCAATACCTCACACTTACATAGCGAACACCGTGAGGCGGCTCGGGCTGGGCTGTAACCCGGTTGAGCTCTCCCAATGCTCAATACCTCATACTTACATAGCGAACACCGTGAGGCGGTTCGGGCTGGTCTGTAACTCGGTTGAGCTCTCCCAAAGCTGAATACCTCACACTTACATAGCGAACACCGTGAGGCGGTTCGGGCTGGTCTGTAACTCGGTTGAGCTCTCCCAATGCTCAATACCTCATACTTACATAGCGAACACCGTGAGGCGGTTCGGGCTGGTCTGTAACTCGGTTGAGCTCTCCCAATGCTCAATACCTCATACTTACATAGCGAACACCGTGAGGCGGTTCGGGCTGGTCTGTAACTCGGTTGAGCTCTCCCAATGCTCAATACCTCACACTTACATAGAGAACACCGTAAGGCGGTTCGGGCTGGTCTGTAACCCGGTTGAGCTCTCCCAAAGCTCAATACCTCACACTTACATAGCGAACACAGCGAAGCGGTTCGGGCTGGTCTGTAACCCGGTTGAGCTCTCCCAATACTCAATACCTCACACTTACATAGAGAACACCGTAAGGCGGTTCGGGCTGGTCTGTAACCTGGTTGAGCTCTCCCAAAGCTCAATACCTCACACTTACATAGCGAACACAGCGAGGCGGTTCGGGCTGGTCTGTAACCCGGTTGAGCTCTCCCAAAGCTGAATACCTCACACTTACATAGAGAACACCGTAAGGCGGTTCGGGCTGGTCTGTAACCCGGTTGAGCTCTCCCAATGCTCAATACCTCACACTTACATAGCGAACACAGCGAGGCGGTTCGGGCTGGTCTGTAACCCGGTTGAGCTCTCCCAAAGCTGAATACCTCACACTTACATAGCGAACACCTTGAGGCGGTTCGGGCTGGTCTGTAACCCGGTTGAGCTCTCCCAAAGCTGAATACCTCACACTTACATAGCGAACACAGCGAGGCGGTTCGGGCTGGTCTGTAACCCGGTTGAGCTCTCCCAAAGCTGAATACCTCACACTTACATAGCGAACACAGCGAGGCGGTTCGGGCTGGGCTGTGACCCGGTTGAGCTCTCCCAAAGCTGAATACCTCACACTTACATAGCGAACACAGCGAGGCGGTTCGGGCTGGTCTGTAACCCGGTTGAGCTCTCCCAAAGCTGAATACCTCACACTTACATAGCAAACACCGTGAGGCGGTTCGGGCTGGTCTGTAACCCGGTTGAGCTCTCCCAAAGCTGAATACCTCACACTTACATAGCGAACACAGCGAGGCGGTTCGGGCTGGGCTGTGACCCGTTTGAGCTCTCCCGAAGCTCAATACCTCACACTTGCATAGCGAACACAGCGAGGCGGTTCGGGCTGGTCTGTAACCCGGTTGAGCTCTCCCAATGCTCAATACCTCACACTTACATAGCGAACACAGCGAGGTGGTTCGGGCTGCTCTGTAACCCGGTTGAGCTCTCCCAAAGCTCAATACCTCACACTTACATAGCGAACACCTTGAGGCGGTTCGGGCTGGGCTGTAACCCCGTTGAGCTCTCCCAAAGCTCAATACCTCACACTTACATAGCGAACACCGTAAGGCGGTTCGGGCTGGTCTGTAACCCGGTTGAGCTCTCCCAAAGCTCAATACCTCACACTTACATAGCGAACACAGTGAGGCGGTTCGGGCTGGTCTGTAACCCGGTTGAGCTCTCCCAATGCTCAATACCTCACACTTACATAGCGAACACAGCGAGGTGGTTCGGGCTGGTCTGTAACCCGGTTGAGCTCTCCCAAAGCTCAATACCTCACACTTACATAGCGAACACCTTGAGGCGGTTCGGGCTGGGCTGTAACCCCGTTGAGCTCTCCCAAAGCTCAATACCTCACACTTACATAGCGAACACCGTAAGGCGGTTCGGGCTAGTCTGTAACCCGGTTGAGCTCTCCCAAAGCTCAATACCTCACACTTACATAGCGAACACCTTGAGGCGGTTCGGGCTGGGCTGTAACCCCGTTGAGCTCTCCCAAAGCTCAATACCTCACACTTACATAGCGAACACCGTATGGCGGTTCGGGCTGGTCTGTAACCCGGTTGAGCTCTCCCAAAGCTCAATACCTCACACTTAGATAGCGAACACCGTAAGGCGGTTCGGGCTGGTCTGTAATCCGGTTGAGCTCTCCCAAAGCTCAATACCTCACACTTACATAGCAAACACCGTAAGGTGGTTCGGGCTGGTCTGTAACCTGGTTGAGCTCTCCCAAAGCTCAATACCTCACACTTACATAGCAAACACCGTGAGGCGGTTCGGGCTGGGCTGTAACCCTGTTGAGCTCTCCCAAAGCTCAATACCTCACACTTACATAGCGAACACCGTGAGGCGGTTCGGGCTGATCTGTAACCCGGTTGAGCTCTCCCAATGCTCAATACCTCACACTTACATAGCAAACACCGTGAGGCGGTTTGGGCTGGTCTGTAACCCGGTTGAGCTCTCCCAATGCTCAGTACCTCACAATTACATAGAGAACACCGTAAGGCGGTTCGGGCTGGGCTGTAACCCCGTTGAGCTCTCCCAAAGCTCAATACCTCACACTTACTTAGCGAACACCGTGACGCGGTTCGGGCTGGTCTGTAATCCGGTTGCGCTCTCCCAGAGCTCAATACCTCACACTTACATAGAGAACACCGTGACGCGGTTCGGGCTGGTCTGTAACCCGGTTGCGCTCTCCCAAAGCTCAATACCTCACACTTACATAGCGAATACCGTGAGGCGGTTCGGGCTGGTCTGTAACCCGGTTGCGCTCTCCCAAAGCTCAATACCTCACACTTACATAGCGAACACCGTGACGCGGTTCGGGCTGGTCTGTAACCCGGTTGAGCTCTCCCAAAGCTCAATACCTCACACTTACATAGCGAACACCGTGACGCGGTTCGGGCTGGTCTGTAACCTGGTTGAGCTCTCCCAATGCTCAATACCTCACACTTACATAGCGAACACCGTGAGGCGGTTCGGGCTGGTCTGTAACCTGGATGAGTTCTCCCAATGCTCAATACCTCACACTTACATAGCGAACACCGTGTGGCGGTTCGGGCTGGGCTGTAACCCCGTTGAGCTCTCCCAAAGCTCAATACCTCACACTTACATAGCGAACACCGTAAGGCGGTTCGGGCTGGTCTGTAACCCGGTTGAGCTCTCCCAAAGCTCAATACCTCACACTTACATAGCGAACACAGCGAGGCGGTTCGGGCTGGTCTGTAACCCGGTTGAGCTCTCCCAATGCTCAATACCTCACACTTACATAGCGAACACAGCGAGGTGGTTCGGGCTGGTCTGTAACCCGGTTGAGCTCTCCCAAAGCTCAATACCTCACACTTACATAGCGAACACCTTGAGGCGGTTCGGGCTGGGCTGTAACCCCGTTGAGCTCTCCCAAAGCTCAATACCTCACACTTACATAGCGAACACCGTAAGGCGGTTCGGGCTGGTCTGTAACCCGGTTGAGCTCTCCCAAAGCTCAATACCTCACACTTACATAGCGAACACCTTGAGGCGGTTCGGGCTGGGCTGTAACCCCGTTGAGCTCTCCCAAAGCTCAATACCTCACACTTACATAGCGAACACCGTAAGGCGGTTCGGGCTGGTCTGTAACCCGGTTGAGCTCTCCCAAAGCTCAATACCTCACACTTACATAGCGAACACCGTAAGGCGGTTTGGACTGGTCTGTAATCCGGTTGAGCTCTCCCAAAGCTCAATACCTCACACTTACATAGCAAACACCGTAAGGTGGTTCGGGCTGGTCTGTAACCCGGTTGAGCTCTCCCAAAGCTCAATACCTCACACTTACATAGCAAACACTGTGAGGCGGTTCGGGCTGGGCTGTAACCCTGTTGAGCTCTCCCAAAGCTCAATACCTCACACTTACATAGCGAACACCGTGAGGCGGTTCGGGCTGATCTGTAACCCGGTTGAGCTCTCCCAATGCTCAATACCTCACACTTACATAGCAAACACCGTGAGGCGGTTCGGGCTGGTCTGTAACCCGGTTGAGCTCTCCCAATGCTCAATACCTCACACTTACATGGAGAACACCGTAAGGCGGTTCGGGCTGGGCTGTAACCCCGTTGAGCTCTCCCAAAGCTCAATACCTCACACTTACATAGCGAACACCGTGACGCGGTTCGGGCTGGTCTGTAATCCGGTTGCGCTCTCCCAGAGCTCAATACCTCACACTTACATAGAGAACACCGTGACGCGGTTCGGGCTGGTCTGTAACCCGGTTGCGCTCTCCCAAAGCTCAATACCTCACACTTACATAGCGAACACCGTGAGGCGGTTCGGGCTGGTCTGTAACCCGGTTGCGCTCTCCCAAAGCTCAATACCTCACACTTACATAGCGAACACCGTGACGCGGTTCGGGCTGGTCTGTAACCCGGTTGAGCTCTCCCAAAGCTCAATACCTCACACTTACATAGCGAACACCGTGACGCGGTTCGGGCTGGTCTGTAACCTGGTTGAGCTCTCCCAATGCTCAATACCTCACACTTACATAGCGAACACCGTGAGGCGGTTCGGGCTGGTCTGTGACCTGGTTGAGTTCTCCCAATGCTCAATACCTCACACTTACATAGCGAACACCGTGAGGCGGTTCGGGCTGGTCTGTAACCCGGTTGAGCTCTCCCAATGCTCAATACCTCACACTTACATAGCGAACACCGTGAGGCGGTTTGGGCTGGTCTGTAACCCGGTTGAGCTCTCCCAATGCTCAATACCTCACACTTTCATAGCGAACACCGTGAGGCGGTTCGGGCTGGTCTGTAACCCGGTTGAGCTCTCCCAAAGCTCAATACCTCACACTTACATAGCGAACACCGTGAGGCGGTTCGGGCTGGTCTGTAACCCGGTTGAGCTCTCCCAAAGCTCAATACCTCACACTTACATAGCGAACACAGCGAGGCGGTTCGGGCTGGTCTGTAACCCGGTTGAGCTCTCCCAAAGCTCAATACCTCACACTTACATAGCAAACACCGTGACGCGGTTCGGGCTGGTCTGTAACCCGGTTGAGCTCTCCCAAAGCTCAATACCTCACACTTACATAGCGAACACAGCGAGGCGGTTCGGGCTGGTCTGTAACCCGGTTGAGCTCTCCCAATGCTCAATACCTCACACTTACATAGCGAACACAGCGAGGCGGTTCGGGCTGGTCTGTAACCCGGTTGAGCTCTCCCAAAGCTCAATACCTCACACTTACATAGCGAACACCGGGAGGCGGTTCGGGCTGGTCTGTAACCTGGTCGAGCTCTCCCAAAGCTCAATACCTCACACTTACATAGCAAACACCGTGAGGCGGTTCGGACTGGTCTGTAACCCGGTTGAGCTCTCCCAATGCTCAATACCTCACACTTACATAGCAAACACCGTGAGGCGGTTCGGGCTGGTCTGTAACCCGGTTGAGCTCTCCCAATGCTCAATACCTCACACTTACATGGAGAACACCGTAAGGCGGTTCGGGCTGGGCTGTAACCCCGTTGAGCTCTCCCAAAGCTCAATACCTCACACTTACATAGCGAACACCGTGACGCGGTTCGGGCTGGTCTGTAATCCGGTTGCGCTCTCCCAGAGCTCAATACCTCACACTTACATAGAGAACACCGTGACGCGGTTCGGGCTGGTCTGTAACCCGGTTGCGCTCTCCCAAAGCTCAATACCTCACACTTACATAGCGAACACCGTGAGGCGGTTCGGGCTGGTCTGTAACCCGGTTGCGCTCTCCCAAAGCTCAATACCTCACACTTACATAGCGAACACCGTGACGCGGTTCGGGCTGGTCTGTAACCCGGTTGAGCTCTCCCAAAGCTCAATACCTCACACTTACATAGCGAACACCGTGACGCGGTTCGGGCTGGTCTGTAACCTGTTTGAGCTCTCCCAATGCTCAATACCTCACACTTACATAGCGAACACCGTGAGGCGGTTCGGGCTGGTCTGTAACCTGGTTGAGTTCTCCCAATGCTCAATACCTCACACTTACATAGCGAACACCGTGAGGCGGTTCGGGCTGGTCTGTAACCCGGTTGAGCTCTCCCAATGCTCAATACCTCACACTTACATAGCGAACACCGTGAGGCGGTTCGGGCTGGTCTGTAACCCGGTTGAGCTCTCCCAATGCTCAATACCTCACACTTACATAGCGAACACCGTGAGGCGGTTCGGGCTGGTCTGTAACCCGGTTGAGCTCTCCCAAAGCTCAATACCTCACACTTACATAGCGAACACCGTGAGGCGGTTCGGGCTGGTCTGTAACCCGGTTGAGCTCTCCCAAAGCTCAATACCTCACACTTACATAGCGAACACAGCGAGGCGGTTCGGGCTGGTCTGTAACCCGGTTGAGCTCTCCCAAAGCTCAATACCTCACACTTACATAGCAAACACCGTGACGCGGTTCGGGCTGGTCTGTAACCCGGTTGAGCTCTCCCAAAGCTCAATACCTCACACTTACATAGCGAACACAGCGAGGCGGTTCGGGCTGGTCTGTAACCCGGTTGAGCTCTCCCAATGCTCAATACCTCACACTTACATAGCGAACACAGCGAGGCGGTTCGGGCTGGTCTGTAACCCGGTTGAGCTCTCCCAAAGCTCAATACCTCACACTTACATAGCGAACACCGAGAGGCGGTTCGGGCTGGTCTGTAACCTGGTCGAGCTCTCCCAAAGCTCAATACCTCACACTTACATAGCAAACACCGTGAGGCGGTTCGGACTGGTCTGTAACCCGGTTGAGCTCTCCCAATGCTCAATACCTCACACTTACATAGCAAACACCGTGAGGCGGTTCGGACTGGGCTGTAACCTGGTCGAGCTCTCCCAAAGCTCAATACCTCACACTTACATAGCAAACACCGTGAGGCGGTTCGGACTGGTCTGTAACCTGGTCGAGCTCTCCCAAAGCTCAATACCTCACACTTACATAGCAAACACCGTGAGGCGGTTCGGACTGGGCTGTAACCTGGTCGAGCTCTCCCAAAGCTTAATACCTCACACTTACATAGCGAACACCGTGAGGCGGTTCGGACTGGTCTGTAACCTGGTCGAGCTCTCCCAAAGCTCAATACCTCACACTTACATAGCAAACACCGTGAGGCGGTTCGGACTGGTCTGTAACCCGGTTGAGCTCTCCCAATGCTCAATACCTCACACTTACATAGCAAACACCGTGAGGCGGTTCGGACTGGGCTGTAACCTGGTCGAGCTCTCCCAAAGCTCAATACCTCACACTTACATAGCAAACACCGTGAGGCGGTTCGGACTGGTCTGTAACCTGGTCGAGCTCTCCCAAAGCTCAATACCTCACACTTACATAGCGAACACCGTGAGGCGGTTCGGGCTGGGCTGTAACCCCGTTGAGCTCTCCCAAAGCTCAATACCTCACACTTACATAGCAAACACCGTGAGGCGGTTCGGACTGGTCTGTAACCTGGTCGAGCTCTCCCAAAGCTCAATACCTCACACTTACATAGCGAACACCGTGAGGCGGTTCGGACTGGTCTGTAACCCGGTTGAGCTCTCCCAAAGCTCAATACCTCACACTTACATAGCGAACACCGTGAGGCGGTTCGGGCTGGGCTGTAACCCGTTTGAGCTCTCCCAATGCTCAATACCTCACACTTACATAGCGGTGATGGAGAGGGACTAGGATGAGGATTTCATTACGGAGGGGTTTCGGTACGTAGGCCACCATGCTGGGCCCATTGTTCCTATGCCCCCAAGTGGGGCACCCTCGGGAGGAAGGATGAGGCGAAGGAGACATAGGGTGGCCGACCCAAGGAGCCACAGAGGGCGGGTTCCCTACAGTTTACTTGGATAGAGACTTCCCCCGACAGGCTAGGACAACGTTAATGCTCCCCTACTGCGGGACGGCAACTAGCCCAGCAGCCGAGCCCCAAAGGTCCCTGGTTGGCGGTTCCAAAATGGTCCCAGCAGAGAAGCAGAGACTGGCAACCGACCTACCGGAGGAGGAAATAGTTTTCCTCAGAGCATATCATCCTGCCATGCAGCGCCAAAACTACCGCCGACACTTCCACCCTGAAAGAGACCACCAGATGAGATATGTTAAATGATAATGGAGAAAAAACGTAGGGACAGGAAATTCGGGGGGTGTAATTAACCTATCCAGCATTCAACTAGCGACCCGGTAAAACCCATGGGGCAGGTAGGTCGGTCACGGGTATTGAACCCGGGCCTCCCGAATGCCGGCGACAGACGAAATCGCCTGAGCCATCCCGCTCGGTAGGGATTACATACAGGTGGTTCGTTTCTGAGCTATATTTCTCGACAGAGCGTTGAGGCATATCGACCTTCAGGTGACCAGCGCTGCCATCGTCCCTTATGGGGTCTTATCTGATCGGTTAGATGAGTAAAATTTTATTAAGTTGTTGTACAGTAAGTTACGAACACAAATAGAGCGATTGGAAGCTGTGTGTGTCTATATGATATGTTTTCTCGCGCCTGCCGATGTATGACACTTTGCTATCCAGAAGACATGATTACATCTGAACAGACTATACATATACTGGACTCGCCGTGTATGTGCGATAAGCTGAGGTAAACATCTCTGGGTTGCGAATTTTTTCCGATACGCTTTCTCGCTTTGCCATGTAGTACTTTTCACACATGGACGAAAGCGTGACGCAGGGGACTACAAAACATGTTCATTTGTTCCGGCGTTGAATGACTAGTATTAATTGAAATACTGGTGACAAACGTAAAGCATCATGCTGCAATAGAAAGCTTTAAATGGGAATGACTTAACAAAGACAGGAAAACCAGGTTGTCGGATAGCGAAAGAAAGAAACGACAACAAAAGAAGAGCATTAAAATAGCCCAGGCCGAAGCAGGAAATTGAAGAAAATAAACATAACCATGAAAGCGTATCCAAGCTGACTTGCGTTGCACAACGCAGACTTGACTGGCAAGCAGGGCAGTTCACTCTCTCGTTCATGGTCGTTCATACACGCGCTGTCTGCCTGTCTGGTTGACATTCGAGCCTACTTTGTAAATCAATGTCGCCGCAGAAACTGCGACATTTGGCACAGTCTCACCTCGCGCGGGTGGTGCCAGGTTTTGGTACAACTCAGCCAATTCTGCAGACTGCCTATAGTTGTTCTCACGGTAATTCTATTGCAGGATTATTATTTCTTTTTCCTTAGAAAGTGCGCTCTTGAATGTAAATGTAAATGCATGATATTACGGCAAAGTACTGAAACAACTGTTTACTCGAGAACGGTTCGGCATGTTCTAACATTCGGGTAATGTGAAAGCATGTAGATGCTTTTCTGGTAACATTTACAAATCTGTTCAGTTTCTTACGTAATTTACACAAGAAGGATATTCTAGTAGAAACTGCAGTTCTCTCTGGTTGCGTTAATCTCACCCTTTCCATCATGTATATACAAAATATTTATTTGCACATACAGTTTTAAAAAGTTATAACGTTTCAGCTGCTTTAGGTGCACCATTAACAGCAATGAAGCGTTCTCCTATGTAAACATTTCGGAGTAACAAACTTAATGACAGAAACAGTATTAATAAATGTTTGTCGTGGCCCTTCTAAATATATAAATTTTACGCATTTATACGTGTGTGCATGTACAAAGAGGTGAAAAAACAGTTCAATGTATCAGGCTAAATAGAGTTTTCTGTATATTCTGTGCCAAGTTGTGCCTCAATCTTTTCTCATATATTTAAAATGCTTTTCTTGAGGTGTAGTGGTCCTAAAACATACCTATATTTCCAGTAAAATGTCTTGGTATCGAATTCATGGGTGGGAGACACACTGTTACATACTAGATAAACGGCAGAGAAAGCAATTAAGGGCAAAATAGTTACAAATTCAAACAAAAAAGCAACGCTGATCTTGGAAATGGTTATGTCATGAAATGTACGAGTGTTTTAATGCGCTTTATATTATTTTGGTTTACCAGGTGCAGTTGTCAAAATTTCTTCCCAATGATCAAGACTTCACAGGCTAGGTATTTATAGTAAACTTTAGATGCGCAAATTATTTATTATGTATTATCCTGCTGCTCGAATGATTACCCTGGCTTTATCTTTGTTAATACAAACATCTCAGATAATGCACTGATTATTTTCGAAAGAGTGAAGGGGTACTGGCGGGCTTCTTGGACTTGCGCTAAGCACCAAATGAACACATCACTTCAGTCAATGGAATGCTCAGGAATCACAAATGACAGATGTTATGTCCACGTGGATATATACACAATCAATATATACAATATCAGTGTATTATAAGAGGTTTAAAGTTAAAGCCAGGGTAACGTTTTGAGCAGCATGACTATACACGTCTATACCTTTTGATACGTTAGACAAAATATTGAGATCCTTTTTTGTAAAAATAAGGATGCCTGTATTTTAAAAACCTTTTATTTAGGGCCCTCAAAAACTGTTTTTCTATTGCAATCGTCATATCCAATTTTTGGGTGGAATGTAATAATTTATACTATCTACTATTTATGGTAAATAAAATAAAAATAAAGTAAAGCAAATAGTGCTAAAAGGGACAAAAGATTTAACGGTTGCATCTGTTTTGTTTTTCGATTTACTTACAGTATACCACAGCAAATAGTTTCCGGGGCCTGAGACGCAGGAGGATTGGAGAAGGTTCCCACACCCTCCCTGGATAGGTTTATGACACCCCATGAAAGTTCAGTTACAGACCATTCAAAAACATTCTGACGTATCTACTTTTGTGAATGAATCTTCTCGGTTTTAGTGTACAGAGTGAACAGGGCGCATGTTTTTTAACGATTCTACTCCTTATGTATCCTGCGTTCTCTGTCGCACACATTCGCTGCCCTTATCCCATTGCGTAAGGGTAGCACTGGGTGGCACATTCCTTTCAGGGACTTACTTTGCGTTGGTGGACAGTTTCCATTGTATTAACACTGGTTACCATAAAGTCGGACCGCCCTAACCCAAGAGGTTGGAGGGAGAAGGGAGAATAGCAGGCAGCAAGTGCCACAAGAGGGCATTCCTGAATTGAGAGAATGTTGATGAACATTAAAATTAGAATTAATCTAAACTGTTGTTAATTACATCTGTAGTTTTATATTCAGCAACTTTATGTTCTGCAGTTAAACTGCACAATTCTCTCCCATTCTAATCTTTGCAACTGTTTTGCCCTTGACCATAAACTCATATCATGGGTCGTATTACTATTTATTGGCTTTTGTAATGACGCACAACGTTTAATCAGATAAAGTTTGGAGCCATATTGAGTTATTTGTGTTTAAATAAGGAACAGTTATCGTTGACGATACATTATTTAAAAACAGAATAGCGTTAAATATTGACAATTAAAGACACCATCGGGATTTATAGCAAAATTTTCTTGCAGTCCAGGCATCAGTTGATGCTTGGCATCTAACTTAGAGACTAAAGCAAAAGAAGAAAAAATTGTTTGTACATCTGGGTATTTGAAGAGTACCCTACGATGGAACAAACATTCAGAGCAGAATACAGACAACAGATATAAGGATATAAGTAACTTGGGATAATGCTATCGGTATTATTCATTTGGCTAGATATCTAGTGGAATATGCTATGAATATAGAAGAGAAAGTAAACATTGGGATATAGCAACGACGATACAAGGAAGTCCAACAGGAATATCAGCTCAAAGAGCCACCAGTGGGACGTAACGAATAGGAATATATAAAGTTTAAGGAAAAGAAAGAACCAAGGAAACGTATTTACTGATTTTCCTTTAGTGGAAAGCTTTAGCAAAACACCTACATTTTCTTCTTTCTTTCTTCTAAGGATGGAAACCGAAAACTTCCACATTCTTTTCGCCTACACAGCACGTTTTATTTGTACTGATACCATAAAGAAAGCAGGTGTATGTGTGTTTGTGTGTGTGTGTGTGTGTGTGTGTGTGTGTGCGTGGGCGCGCGCGCGCGTGTGTAGAGGTAATCTCAAAACCCACTCACGCGATTTATTAACATTGAGAAGCCAGCAATCTTTATATCATGAGCAATAAACACCTAAATTCATTTCATAAAGGATTTACAAAGTGTTCTTTGAGAATGACATGGAGTGGGAAATACTATAGATGATAGCTCACCAGAGATTGCGTGTAGAAGCAAAGGCCGATTACAGTTTATCCTAAACAATATGCTCATAATTTAACACTTAGGCAGCTTTAAAGTGACGCATCTGTTAATAAAGTATGAATTAAATGCTTCTTCTTCTTTACCTTATCCCTAGTATACCACTTATGGTGGTGCTAGGGGATTCTTGTTCCTCTATCCCTTAAAGTAGAGTCTGATGAACCAAAACTTTGGATCTTTCTTCAAACCCTTCTTCAAACAAAAATGAACTTCATGCTGATCTATACCGAGCAATCGTCGTAGCAATGCAGTGGAAAATCCGCATTTCAAAGGCTTCTTAGAAAGATACTGCCACAGAAATATTCCCTCAGAATCCACCATAAAGAAAAATTATGTTCACGATACATATGTAGAGGTTTTGAGCAGAATTCGCTCGGACATAGTCGAATCACATACGACTGGCTGTCAGTAGATGAAACTATGGACGGTACGGGACGCTAAATTTACTATCTCACATAAGCGCTCTTGTTAGATCATTGGGAGATTATGACCCCACTAGACGCCGATCTAGACTGCATCGGGTTCCCCGTATGGCATGCGGGCACCCCAGATAACCCAGGAGCTAATCCTATCAGCAGCTAAAGCTGAGCTCCTCATAATTCTTCTAAGCTGTTTGGCATCTAAATTTTTCCCCAATTAAAAATTAAACAAAGAATAACAATTTGGGTGCAAAGTACTGCATCATCTCCTTCAACCCGAAGGTACATTCTGTAACCTCTAAATTAATCCCAACCTCAAAACCTACACCACCTTCATCCTACAAAATTCAAATCTAAATCTTACCTGCGGTAAAACCCTAAACGGGTGGGCACGCAGCAAAAACCTTCTGGTTGTATACAGCCAGCCAGCACGAGCGAACGGGACGCTAAATAGCATATTTTAATTTTTGGGAAGTTGAATTCTGATAATCCCACAGTAGCACATTTGATGTGTTGCAGACAGCTGTCTAGAACCAACTCTAAGACGATAGCGAAATTATGATGGTCTCAAGCTGTGTACCCAGTCTTGACGAGAATAAAATACTACTAATATACATTGACGCAGTAGCATACGTGATGCTGCAGTGCAGTTGCCTAAGCTGTTTACCCTTCCGCCACGCTCATTACTTGCCTTGCACATGGAGTTACCCGTGTCACAGAGCTCATCAGACAGCAATATCCAAATGTCAACAAATTGATTTCTACCGTAAAACAATTTTCATCAAGGTCCCGACAAGGGTACAGATTCTCCGCGAGAAACTGCCCAAAATTTCTCTGCCTCCTGAAGCTGTACTTACCCGTTGGGGCACATGGCTCAAAGTTGCACTTTAGTGAAGTAAAAGATGTTTCAAGTCTAGAAGACGAGTCTGCATGCAAGTGATAGAAGATTGTAGTATTCACAAGGACCTTAGTATTTTTAAAGTCGCACTACACCTTCCTTGTGCAAGTTATTGCATCACGTGAAGCAGCAGGAAAACCTATGTGAAGAAATGCAAATATGTAATGCTATGCAAGAAAGGATCAAAACTTTTCCTGGTTCTGTTGGAGATAACGTACGGGATAAACTGGAGGAAGTTCTGTAGAGGAATGTAGGACTGAAGAACCTGCGTACTGATTTAGATATTCTACTCGTAGAAGGAAAAAGCATGGACGTACAATGTAACATTCCTGTCCATCTAGTGTCGAAGTTGAAATACGCACCTGTTACTTTGGTGGATATGGAGCTTCATTTTCAGCTTACAAATTAGATTTGAGTGACAGACGGTATTTCTTGTTAGTTGAAAATCTAGAAAAAATATTAGTAGTTTATTGTGAAGCTAATAATTACGGACATTAATGGACAAAGATTTGTAAAAAATGTGATTTTTATTTGGCTTGTTTGTGTACTTAATTTTTATGTTCAAAACTTTGTTTTTCACATTTCATTGGTTAAATTCATGTATAACTACCTATAGTTAGATATTTCCTTCATGCATTTCTACTAGAAATTTTCTAGTAGTAGTGCATAAATCGGAGAGGGAGCACTTTAAATGATTAAATTCTAAAAGTAGAATTCCAGATTTCAAACATGTTTTGAAGACTACTATTTTTAAAGTCTCTTTTTTTGGCTTTTAGAGACCATTTGTTGCATTATAAAACCTATTTTAGGCACTTAAAGCTACATTTTAACAACTTAGAAGTTCGAAGTCTATTGATTTCACACATTGTGGCTTATCCACGATTTTTATGTAGAAATGCAATTCTAGTGTTGTAAACAGCACACATTACAGTTACTCCAGAACACAGTTAACCTGAAGTTATACCTGCGTCTCTATCCCATTGTTGAGCTGATGGTTTATAATTAATAATGAGTAAACCCTTATAAAGGTGGTCGCACACTATATGTCTTTTCCTAAGACGTTACCTTGATGACCTGAGAGGGCAACTTCATACTTACCATTTCTCCTCTATTTGGGTCAATATGTTTCTGCACAATTTGACTCTATGTAACTGTAATGTTATTAAGTAATTACGGGAACAACGAAAAGATATAACGATTTAAAATTTCACCTTCTGTAATCATCTGAAAAGGTACTCGACCATTCAGAACGATTGTTCACTACCATAGGTTATGTGCAGACAAAGGATCTCGTACACCTTAGCAATCAATGAACGCGGACAGGTACTAATACAAGGTCAGGCGTCTCTTCCGGGGTTTCAATATCCATATGACTTACACGTTCTGAATATTTCGGTGCATTATCTTCCTGATTACATCATCCGGAGCCCTGACATGAACGTCGCCCTCTCTCATTTCTTGCAGGTCACATGGCCAGATCTCACCACGATCTACACCGACGGTTCTAAATCTGCTGATGGAGTAGGTTATGCATACGTCTGTCCTACTACTAATGCCCTGGCTCGATACCGCCTACCTATGGAGGCTTCCAACTACACTGCGGAGGTTCTGGCCATTCGTGACGCTTTGCAATATGGGATTTCTCAGGGCTTCCCCAAACTGCTGGTCTTAACCGATGCGCAGGGTGTGCTGCAGAGACTCTCATCTCCCCTCTGGACGAGAGATACTGTTATCTTTACGAGATACTGACGTTGGTGAACAACGCTACCATAGCTGGACATCAAATTCACTTCCTTTGGATCAGAGGGCATGTCGGAATTCGATACAATGAAGTCGCCGATCGCCTGGCAAAAGAGGGACTCACCCAAGGAACCATTCAAGGCATCCAACTGCCCTACACGGATTTCTTCCCGGTCCTTCAGCGTGACGCCTTGCCGCTGGAATGATGCCTGGATTCATTCGCAGTCCATCAAAGGTAAACACTACGCCGCCGTTCAGACGCATCTATCCACGACCCCTTGGTTCTCCAGCTTCAGAATTGCACGTCGACATCTCACCTCCATCATTAGAATGCGACTTGGACATGGATGTTAGTTACCCTGCGCATCTACACCGACTACGTCTCATCGATTCCCCTGTATGTCCTGATGACCAAGGCGAAACCGCTGACCTCAATCATCTCCTGTTCAGTTGCTCTCGCTACCGAGCCCACCGTTCTTCTTTCCTCCGCCGCCTCCTTAAACAGTCTGTTCCTTTTCCCGCTAGCGTCAACACCATATTACAGCTATGCCACAAACTTGTATACCAAGCTCTTCTGCAATTTCTTAAAGAAAGAGAACTACAGATATAGTCTCCTCCCATCCTCTTAATTTTCCTTTCATTATTTTTCTTATTTTTCCCTTCGATGGCCATATGGAATTTTACCGAAGGCCCAAAAAAAAAAAAAAAAAAAAAAAAAAAAAGGTCAGGCGCGACATCAGCAAACGTCCATGTCAACAAGTATATCGAAGCGCTGTGTGTGTACAGTCCGGTACGGATACGAAGTGTAAGCTACGTTACATGTCATCCTTCTCATTGCTTTCGATGCGGGAATTGCAGTGAACAACTATGTTCATTCGCAAATTGTCGAATGTAAATTTTCTGCGTTTCTCACTGAAACAATATAAAAATATTGGGAGAAAGTTCGTTGAATTTCACATGTCGTTAATGGTGCATATGAGAAGTAAAAATCATTTTCATATTTTTGTCCGAGACTTAATTTATTTCTTATATTACGCAGCACTGAAAATCCAGTATTTTTGTGTTGAATACTGGACAATTTATGTTTTGCTCGTCTGGTAGGTGGTGCGTTCTGTATATTGTTAATTTTTGCAGACATCTCCTCAACTCTTTCAGACAGCTCGAAAGTACATTCTTTAATCTGTTTAATGGCTGTTGATAATGCCCAAAACTTTTGATTTATAAAATGGAGATTGTCCAGTAATTGTTGTAGAAGTAATGCTATTAACACAATATGTCAAACATCTTGCATTCCCTGAAAAGCAGATCTACCTGCATGGGGGGCAGTAGTTGTAACAAAACTAAAGCTACGAACCGGAATATCCTTTCGTGTTGTCCTCGGGACTGACGCCAGCAGTTATATATTGCGAGACTCGTAAACTTCATATCCCTTTAAAGTTCCCCCTATGTTCATTCGCAAATTGTCGAATGTAAATTTTCTGCGTTTCTCACTGAAACAATATAAAAATATTGGGAGAAAGTTCGTTGAATTTCACATGTCGTTAATGGTGCATATGAGAAGTAAAAATCATTTTCATATTTTTGTCCGAGACTTAATTTATTTCTTATATTACGCAGCACTGAAAATCCAGTATTTTTGTGTTGAATACTGGACAATTTATGTTTTGCTCGTCTGGTAGGTGGTGCGTTCTGTATATTGTTAATTTTTGCAGACATCTCCTCAACTCTTTCAGACAGCTCGAAAGTACATTCTTTAATCTGTTTAATGGCTGTTGATAATGCCCAAAACTTTTGATTTATAAAATGGAGATTGTCCAGTAATTGTTGTAGAAGTAATGCTATTAACACAATATGTCAAACATCTTGCATTCCCTGAAAAGCAGATCTACCTGCATGGGGGGCAGTAGTTGTAACAAAACTAAAGCTACGAACCGGAATATCCTTTCGTGTTGTCCTCGGGACTGACGCCAGCAGTTATATATTGCGAGACTCGTAAACTTCATATCCCTTTAAAGTTCCCCCCCCCCCCCCCATTTATACTCCGCCTTTAACTACTATGGTCATATCGGCGGCCGTTCTCCTTTGGAACATGCTGAAGGTGTTGACTCGTTATCTTTGGGTTTTTTATCATTAAATCACGCACACATTCACACTCTCATTCATACTTCCAGACTCTGGGGAAGATGGGGAATTATCTTGATCGGAGAAAAAATCCCCACCCCCACCGCCGGGAATCGAGCCCTGGACCCCTAGCACGGTAGGCAGGTGCTCTACCGACTGAGCTACGGGGCCAGCCCCTTTAAACTTGTACGGGCTCCGATGTCTGGTTATGTGTAAGCTATGCATAACATGGAAGAACGTCGATGGAAGATTAAGGAAGCTGACGTGTCACCGATGTTCCACATGCTTTTTTTTTTTGTGAAATGGGAGAATTATTATCATTATCAATTATCTAGCTTATTATGAATAGCATAAAGTAGATAAGCCACAAAAAACTTTAATTAATTTGTACAATAATGCAATTAAGAACGGAATGAGAGTAAATTAAATTATTTAAATAGTAATTCGTACGATATTTTAAAAGCTACCCGTGCAACGTCTAAGCTTAAAACTGGCTGTTTCCGGTGTTGCTGTCAAGTACCCAATTTGGTGAAAATGAACGTGCTAAACGTTGTGTGCAAAGGTCACGGTGAACCGAGGCCAGATAACAAGAGGCTGTTGTTGACCAGGGCATTGACTCCTTTCATAAACAATACCTTCTCGGTCGCTCACACAGATCTCATGTCGTGGTTCGAGGTCTGCCCCAGGCAAATATTGCGGGTCACCCAAGCATTCAACACATCTTACCAGCGGTAGGGCTATCTTCCTTTAGGGATATACAAACTATCGAGACAAAAATATAAGCATACAAGTAGAAACAATTAGTAAGAATATTTCAGATGAAGAGTACTCATTTGTAGTTCTAATAATGTAAGGTTGTATCCAAGAAAGACAATATTTCAAACACTTAAATGTGTTATTAAATCTAAGTATCACTTTTGAAAAAGTTCTAGCTTAAAACATAAATTCCGTATAAACAATGTTAGTTTATGCTATCAAACGTCATTCTCGGGTTGCTTTGAAGCACAAAAATGTCAGTTAATTGGTTAACCTTAAAGTCTATCGGAAAGGGGAAAAATTACAAATTTCTTCCAGCCTAATGCGACAATATAAACTTATTATTGAGCTTAAAAACAGGACGAAAAGAACTTATGAAATAACATTCACACTTAAGTGTGGCAGAAGTTCCCAAAATAAAGCGTCATTTGTAGAATAAGGTAACTTATTTTCTCAGTCAAAGTTAGCTATAAACAGGCATCTATGTTTTTGGGACGTACTTACGATAACGCATCCCTGCACATTAGGTTACTTTTATACTTGAGTGAATGCCGAACTGCTGCGTGTAATGTACTTTTTTCTCACACAGTGATCTTAATATTAATATACATATTAGAATAAAATACAATATTAGGTATATTGTAGTTAGTTGGTGGTCTTAGGTGGATCAGGGTTTAAGTGTTGGGTTTCTGTGCTGAACATTGCGGGCTCAATTCCGGCCGATTAGGATTATTCTATAGCAGATTGCCTTTGCTTTGTTAAAATAAAAAAATAAAAAAATAAAAAATAAAAAAAAATCCTGCGTAAGAAATTTTCGATATACCATCCTCAAATATGTAAACGATCATAAGTCTATATCTGCAGTATTTCGGCTCCTGGAGGTCAGTAAACAAGCCAGAGTTGGTCATCTAAATATAAACTATTTTGTGTGCTCAGTTTCCCTTCAAGTGTGAGTTGCATTTGTCCTGCTTGTTATTTTCCACTGGAAGACAGCCATTTGCTTACCATATTTCCATGGAACCCCGCCAATGTGTCGGCTAGTCTGCTTCTTAATTGCGGCTTGCCCATAGCGTGACGGGCGCTACCGTAATGTTATGTTGACCCCTCGTCTTTGCTACTATTCTGGAAATTAATTAGAACATTCCGCTTCCGTAATTTTTCACCCTTTGTTATCTGTCTAGACAGTTGTATTATTATTATTATTATTATTATTATTATTATTATTATTATTATTATTATTATTATTATTATTATTATTATTATTATTATTATTATTATTATTATTATTATTATTATTATTATTATTATTATTATTATTATTATTATTATTATTATTATTATTATTATTATTATTATTATTATTATTATTATTATTATTATTATTATTATTATTATTATTATTATTATTATTATTATTATTATTATTATTATTATTATTATTATTATTATTATTATTATTATTATTATTATTATTATTATTATTATTATTATTATTATTATTATTATTATTATTATTATTATTATTATTATTATTATTATTATTATTATTATTATTATTATGCCGCGTCGTGGCCGAGTGGTTAAACCGCTCGATTCTTACTCAGGCGGCCCGGGTCCGATCCTAGGTGACACCCGTTTTGTCGTCGACAACACGACGCTGGAGGGTTTCTTCCAGGTCTTCCGGTTTCTTCCGCCATCATTCCACCAATTGCTCCATTCATCTTTTCTATCATTCATTTCACCCTCCATCCACTTCTGTCGCTCTCATCCTAGGCGTTGGATTAACCCCTCACCCTGGTTCCTCTATCAGGCTCGGTGTTTCGACTTCCCTCTCCCCAACTTTCCGAGGTAGTAGAATCCGTGTCCCCTAACATCGGTACTGTCCTCCACAGGAGAGATAGTCTTCCGACGCCTGAGACGCATGGGGGTTGTCGAAGGTTCCCACACCCTCCCTGGACAGGTTTATGACACCCCACGTCAATAGTTACAGACCATTCAAAAACACTCACTTTTGTGAATGAATCTTCTCGGTTTCAGTGTATAGAGTGAATAGGGCGCATGTTTTTTAACGGTCTGCTCCTTGTGTAGCAGGCGTTCTCTGCCACACATTCGCTGTCTTGTCCCACTGTGTAAGACAGCAAATACCTTCCAGGGACCTTCTTTGTGTTGCTGGACTGTATCGGTGACATAAGAGAGGAAAAATAAATATTATTTAGTGGTGGGGTAGCGACGGTGGCGCTAAAAGGTTAAGTACACATTACGGATGGGTATTGTCGGAATTATCATGCTTATAATTTTGTTTTATGTGATTATTTTCATAAAACTCAGTTATAAGCTAGATGTTTGATTCTCTGATTTCACGGCCTATTATGCTCGCCGCTTTATGGGAAAATTAAGACCCATCGAAGTCTATTCTCCAAGTGGGAACTGATGAGGTGAAATATCAAGTTTCTCAACGATAGATTAACCCATTCTGTTGTGAAAAGACAACACATATACCAGACTTATTCACACCATTCAGCCAGTTACAGATTTCTTATATGCATATACAGTGCTTAAAAATAACGAAAGCAACCACCCTACTAGAATTTTGTAAGTAGGTAACCTTTCTATTCTGCAGCCGTGAAGATGGATCGTGTTGTTTACATGTATTTCCGATTAACGATGAAGCAAGCAGACAACTGCTCGACGATTTGGATTATCCTTGCTAGTGTTTCATTGACATTCCCTTGTTTATGGTATCTGGTAGCTGACAAGTTTTCTTGTGTAAACATGAACGTTGAAGGTCAGTTGCGTCTACCTAAAACAAAAGAACAATACCGAATCTGCATATGTTAAGATGTTGCAAGATGCGTAGTATCAAAATTACATTATTATCAAAGTAGATCAAATTAAAATTTCAAAGTTTATTGCTGGAAGCATATTGTCTTGACTAAAGAGAGAAGAACGCCTTTATATGCCCAAAATTTAGTCAGTGCTTCCTACATAAAATTGTGCATATAATGCTCAATTCTTGAAATATTCTCTCACCTGCGTCATAACTTAAGAAATGAAGCAGAGCTTGCTCGCTCGCTCGTCGTGCTGGCTGTATTTAGCCAGAAGGTTTTTGCCGCGTGCCCACCCGTTAAGGGTTTTACCGCAGGTAAGATATATTTGGGATTTTATAGGGTGACATGTGGGTTTTTAGGTTGTTATAATTGTGTAAGGTTACACTGATTGTACCTTGGGATTGAAGGGACAGGATGCAATGCCTAGCACCCTGCTGTTTTGTTACTGAATTAAGGTTGGTAAAATTTTGATGCCAAACAGCTTAGGAGAATTATAGCTGCTGTTAGGATTAGCTCCTGGGTTATCTTGGGTGCCCGCAAGCCATGCGGGGTTAGAGCGACGTCTAGTGGGGTCATAATCTCCCAATGATCTGACAAGGGCGCTTCTATGGTTGGGTAAACTGGCGTATAATTTTTATGCCCGGCGCCTAAGGAGTGCGTTGAAATATATACTGCAGACATACGCCTATTTAATATGTTTAGCAAACCAGTTTCATTTTCTTAGTTCAAGTATCTATTGGTTTTGGTGCTGAATACAGACATGTTCATGGTGCTTATTTAGATTCGATCGGCAGTGGTAATGGAGGAAATAATGTCAGAAATATTAGAATTGACAAAATAAAAATTCCCATCCGCTACTAAGATTTGTCTACACACCAACTATGGTTTTCCATAAAACATTTAGGAAGAAATTTAAGTACTTATCTCCTTTTACATCATGGAGATATGTCAGCAATGTCTGTCTTTATATTACTATAAATACTTTTAACCGCGAACTTATTGTTGTTATTATCATTATCATAATTATTATTATCATTATTATATATATTTTTTTTACTTTTCATATTATTGGAGATACAGTGATTCTCAGATGAAAGGGTAGTGGGAGAGCTTAGGCATATTAATGCTTTAATAAAGAAATATAAATAATAAGTATGTAACTGCCCACTTAGTATATTATGCAATGCTAATATTGTAACAATATTAATCCATTTCTATTATGACGAAATAGTAAAACGATTAGCAGGAGGAGGAAAAGGTATTTACTTTCTAGAATGATCGATTAATCAAATGTTATGCTCTTTCGAGCTGGCTTTGAGAGGGCACTACAAGGCAGAAACATGGAAAATTCAAAGTGTCTATTTTTGATGGATTAAACTTCTGAGGCAGACAGTGCAGGAAAGAACATGTAGCAGGTGATTAGGTTTAAGTTCACTTAAAATGAACTTCCGGGTTGTATGTTAGAACCTTGTGAAGTTATGTGGCGGGAAAAAAATTTCGCAAATGGTACACACTTGTACGAGGGGAAACGGGTAAAATCTAAACAAAGCAGTAAATAAATATCGCAGTCTTTCAAATTGTATACTGGAGCAGATTAAAATCTTGAATTTTTATATGCTTTAATGTCGTAGAGATATACGAATGAAATGATGACTAACGAAAGCTCATAGTTAAATTATCCAACACTTCTCTTTGATCGTGAGGGAAAATTTTGAAATATGTTGTCTACATATCCTAGCAAGGATTCAAACTTTGATTCTCTTGAATATTAACCATATTGCTATCTGTTTCAGCGTCACAGCAGGAAATGAATGCATTCTAATGATATATTTGTGTCACAAAGTACAGTATTTTTCAAAGCATAATTGAGTTGCCTCCCTCCTTTTCCGAATTCGGGAGACCTGATTTTATTTTATTGTGACATCTGCAGTTTCGCCAACCGGGAGTTAAATAATGAGATTCAATTCTATCTCCCCTTTTTCGTTCATATTCCTCTAGACTTGGTATTATGACGTTCGATTGTCCACTCCTGTTTGCCTTAAAAATTAAGTACAGAATTCCATACTTAACGCTACATGAATTAAATTCTAAGATAATATTAGTAAATATAAAATGGTATAATTTAGGTTGTAAACTTCAACTGTCAAGTATTACATTCATTGTGTGCAAAAGGTAGAGGATTTAATATACGTAGTTTATACGCATACTTGATGTAAAATTGGGCAGTAGGTTACGTTTCCAGTTCTGAATATAGGAAATTCAACTTACACCGTCAAGTTGGTATATTAATTCACAAAATTAATAGTTCATTAATTTAATCAAATGTTATTATAATCAACAGTAAGGATCTTACGTTTCTCATTATCGGCTTTATTTCTTTATGAAACCTAGCACCTACTTCCAGTAACAGAGCTGTTTCTACAAGTCTGACTTTTAAAAGAAGATACGTGAAGGTCATCTGTTTCTCTACGTGGGTAGTTCTTTATCCTCTCAACACTCGAAACATAAACAAGAGTTCGAGTTATCTCACCTCAACAAAAAGATGCACAGTTAATCTGTATTAGCCTACTTTAAAAACAGAAATAAGTTGTTCACACTTCACTGAGTTGTAGGGTCTACACATGTGTGAGTTCTTTTAAATAATTGTTTGCACTACGTAACTAATATTCCATATTTACCGTTATTGCTGCTATGCATCGTAAGTTGACATTTCCGCACTAGTGCGGTAAGTATTTCTCCATAGAAACACATACACGCGATGCACGTTCTAAAATCTCACATTTATCTTCAATTATATTTATTAATATTTCAGCTAATGTCTTAACTACTAAAATTCAAATTCATATAAATGCATATAGTACAAAAAATAATGTGCAACACACATGTGGTAAGCACATAATGGAATCTCGAGAATTGAAGAAACTCGGTGCAAGCGGCTCGTTTTTTCAAACTTTTCCTCGTTCCGTATACATTAATATCGCAATATACTATTATTAACGACTTTGTTAATTGACATGTTCATATCAACGCCGCCGATATGCCGGAATTTTGACCCACAGGAATTCTTTTACGTGCAGGCATATCTACTGACATGGGACTGCCACATTTGGATAAAAGGAATAAGCTGCTCATTGATAAGGAGTCAGTTGGAAGAATTCTCTAAGAGAACAGACAAATTCTCTAGCTTGGCTATGCAATGTAACAACCCGACCGTAAGCTGATCTTTGCCTTGGGTCATGATTCCTCGGTCCATCTCTAATCCTACCGCCACTACGTCTTGCTTCCATAAAAACGTATTTTAATTATGTTTTAACAAAGTAGGTTAACAATACACAGCGTAACTAGGCAAACTCTATTTCCCGCATACAACTAGCGATAACTGAGCTGAGGAGTAGGTGATTCAACCACTTCACCAGTATATCCAATCTGGCAACCTTTGTTTACGTTACCATAGCAACGACCTTCCCTTCTTACCCTTGCCTGATGACCTACATGTATCTTCTTTTAAAAATCAGACTGTATTCTTCATGGGAGTTTCTCGTGAAGATCCAGGATTCTGAACATGATTCTCAACATCAGGTTCGGGTTCACGTTCAGGTATATCCAGTGCCGGAAAAGGAACGACGTGCAATAACTCACCTGTTTGCTGATTTACAATACGAAACTAAACTAATTGCTAGCAAAGGTGAAGGAAATGCAGACAACATATTGCGTTGCTTCTCACCCTCCTAGAAAGTAGACTTTTGTTTGCTATAGTTATTTCCCAGTGGCAGAAGGGAGGCTCTGATAAGTGGTATGGGGCAAGACCATCCTGTTATGGTTAAAAAAAAAAAAAAACACATATAATGGAGACTGGAATGTTAAGTTGAAAAATGTTGTCTAACTAGTGCAGCTTACAAGCGGTTTAAAAACAGTTTTCTGCAGCGAATCTCTAGAACTTTCTTACATCGAAATTGGTAGGTTACATTATGTTAGTAGTTTAATACTAACGCGGGATATGGGCCTTTTCAATCAGCTACTACGGTTACTATAAAATAGAGTTACTGTCTGTTTCTTCTATCAGTAAACATTGCTCGGTTCTGTAATTTTTCTTAACCGCTCGCATTGCAGTTACTTCGTGCAGACATAATGAGCATCCCTTGTGTATTCTCGTAATGCGCCACTCAGCATAAAAGAAAGGGAGTGATGAAAAGTCCTTGCTATGTTTACAATTTATGTTCTTTCGACTACGCTGCGAGGGACTGCCCCCTTCTCGAAGAGCCGGAGGGCGTTATGGTGTATTTGTTTTATATTACTCTGGGGATATAAAGCCCTAAAATATGAGAAAATCGGTCTCCTGGGTTCTACAAAACCCTGGAAACAAAATTGCAGTGGTCATCAGATGCATATAGAAAAGCAGGCTTGAGCAGACGTACATACGCCAGTTGATATCGTAGTAAGCATGCATTCTGAAGGCAAAGCGAGAAGGCGTATCGGAAAAAATTCGCAACTCAGAGATGTTTACCTGAGTCTAGTGTATGCATAGTCTGCTCAGATATAATTATGTCTTTTGGACAGCAATGTTTCATAATCAACAGGCGCAAAAAACCTATCATATATACACGTAGCTTCCAATCGCACTATTTGTGTTTCGTAACTTACTGTACATCAACTTACTAATATTTTACTCTTCTAAACGATCAGATAAGACCTGATAAGGAACGATTGCAGCGCTGGTCACCTGAAGGTCAATACGCCTCAACGCTCTGTCAAATAATACTTCAGTTCAATAATAAAATTATTGATGATTAAGCTTTGCTCAAAATCAGGTTAGGAGAAGTTGTATAAAATGTAGAGACATAAGTAACGAATGCCTGTTATCACTCACCCTTTTCAACATAGGTAATATATTTAATCTTTGTGGAGAATTGTTTCCAAAATTAAGAAATAGTGATTGGGATTACTCAGAAGGACCTCAAGTCGATAGTACACAGCACCATACTAGACCACAGGAGACCTTAGTGCTTCCAACGTAACCCCTGGGAAGAGGAATAAAGGAGAGCCCCGAAGGCAACCAAACTTGGACAAAGATGCGCAAACAAGGTTGGGGTTCCCAATGTTTACAAAATGACATGAATTCGTAAGCCGGCAGTCCTGCCTTAAACCATTCCTCAGCTGGGGTTTTCGGAATTAAACGAGTCACTTGCAGACAGGGGTCCCAGTAGGGCACGAAGCGCTAAAGAGAAACTCCATTGGCTGCTGCAATGCTCCACTCGTCTTCTGATCCTACAGTCCTTAAATATACTAATGTAAAATAGACAAAGAAACGTATGGAGTAGGAAATAATGGACAGAATTTTCTGTTAGAAGGGGAACCACCAAGCATTCCTTACCGTCCTCGGGAAACCACGAAAAAGAAAACAAATCAAATAATCAAACCCAAGACCTTTGGAATGCGAGGCTCTAAACGTTATCACAGATCCACCTTGCTCAATAATAATAACTAGCAGAGGATTCTAAGCAACATGCCATTAGAGATAAATATTATCTACCAGAAGTAGTATGAGATGAAATAAAGACAATCAAAAATGGGTTTTGAAAGAAAGAAATATGGACTAGCATAGTATAAGAACATTTCAGGCTTATTTAGTCGTATAACTTTTTAGGAAAATCTCCTCTCTTCAGCCTGGAAAATATTTTATTTATTTTCGTTTTTTTATAAACGTCCTTCATCGTTAAGTCATATCGGACGATGAATGGAATGGGTGAAATAATGCTCAAATGGAGCTTAGTTACCCGACATTCGTCTTTTAGGATAAGGGAAAACTCCGGAAAAACCCTTATCCAGGTAACTCACCCTGACCGAGATTCGAACGCGAGGCCTCTTGAACGTGAGGCAAATATGCTACCATCTAAGCTACCAAGGCGGGCTATTTTCGTTTTAGGTAACTTTAGTGGAATGTTATAGTTCTTATTTATAACGTATTTGTTGTGTAATGTTTCGGCGATCGGACTGACACTTAAAATATGAGGCATTGCTTACACTTTTTACAGATATATGCAGTTTGTGTAAAACGACATGACTTTCCTCCACACTTGAAGCAAAGATGTACAATGACACTGACCAGCTCACTTGCATAATAAGAGAAGTTAGGATTGGTGTTTCACCTGCTGTGAGTGTGATAATGATACTTATAATACTGTGGCTGTATTCAAGTTTTGATGATAATTCCAATCCCTTGCTCTCCCATCACTTCTCATTTCTTCTCTGTTGCACATATAGGGTTTTACGACGTCTTACACAAGCTGTAGATGTTTAGTTTGCAGCTGAAAATGCAATAAAAACTTGAAGTAATACTGCTGAACCACACGTAATTAATTAGCAATGTGAATTGTTTCAAGAAGTCACAAATTATAGCAATGACACGGGAAGTTTTTAATAGAAAAAATGAAGAACTTTTCATGAGTCCTTGAAGAAATACGAGACTGGCAACATGATTTTATTTAGTGTGGTATTGTGTATTGCGAACCATTAAGTTACGAGGAAGGTTTGTGTTTTGTTTTTTGGAAAAAATAAACATGTAAGTTTGGCTTGTAAGAAAATAAATGTTTTGTTAGTTTTTGCAGTGAAAGTTTAATTTGGTTAATACTAGATCAGTATTTAGTCCCCTAACGTAACAATTTGGTGACCCCGACGTGATCGTGATAGGTTTATAAGGTAAGCAACAACAAAAATGGATAAACTGAAAAAAAAAAAAAAAAAGGTAACTACAATGAAAACTGTCGCTCAGTCTGATCAGCCAAGTGAAACTGTTCGTCATGTTTCGGTGGGAATGATTTTTTTATCCATTACAAAATAATGAATACTATTGCAGTATTGAAATATGGTTTGCCCTGTTTTTGTTTTTCGTATAATTTGTACAATCTTTCAGCGTGTACTTACACTAAGAAATACAGTCTTAAAAATGAATAAAAATTAAATAACTCAAGAAATGCCTTTATAATGTCGAATAGGTTTAACAAATTTGCAGCATATTTATTACCTAGAGTTATAGGCTATAACAAAAGATTCCAGTTATATTCTGTAAGAAAATGATATAGTTTTTTGATTAGTTAGTAAACAAAACATGAGCAAACAAATCTTGACTACTTTTTAAAACTTATTTTAGTTTATTCTTTTGACTTCTTGAAAGTTCTGGAGATAGCGTAGCTTATGCCATCGTGATGTGCTGTTATCTGAAGTAGTATAAGGTTTAGATGTTAATTAAAACGGAAATTAATGCATTTTATTGTGTGTTCACAGCAGCTCGCTTTCCCTGAACATAAATTAAAATGTACTAGTCTATTATATGGCGCCCTGTACCATGAAACTCCAAACTCAATTGACTATTAGTATAAGTTGCTATCTCTCTTAAGATTCCGCACATGCGCAGAATGTTATCAAACATTCGAAGCCATATTTGAGAGCCATCATTTGTTATTTGATAACTGTCGTTTGCTATCATAATGCTTATGGGTTGTGTAATTTCATTATAGAACACAAAACAAAACATAACACCAGAAATATAATAAATAAATAACTATCCCAAAAATTTGAAACTGGGATTTTGTTGTCTTCAACCGTGGCCTATGATGATGTTCTTAGTCACTGCCGGCCCTCGGAGGCATGGTGGTTGTAGTGTGTATGTCTCTAGCGTCCGTCGCGCTGAGGGCCGCTGGCTCGAGTCCGCCTTGGGCATGGTTATTTATATGTATAGTGCATATACAGTGCGATCCATATAAACCTGAACCATTTCAATAGGCCGTAACTTTTGAACCAATAATAGGACACACGTGCAGCTTTGTGAGAATATGACACACAATTGGGAGATTACATTACACTATTTACATCTCAGAGAAAAT
>JAUKNK010000105.1:25000-62500 GCA_030765055.1 Mantis religiosa | reverse complement strand
GTTACGTTGATGTTACAAATAGAAGTTTTTGAAAGTAATAAAAAAAACTGGGATTTCCCTCTCATGAGACCAAGTTTGCCAAAAAATGTTTACAAATTAGAATGATTCACTAATGTATTTAATTTCTTGTATATATCGCTGTTTAAAAATTAAACGAGAGAACTTTTCATGAATAAGTAATTTTATTACGTAGAAAATGAAGCTAGCTACAGTGAAGCAATAAATATTACACAAATATAAATATTTGTAATTTGCAAGCAATTTGTTTTTGAAATCGATCCCAATTAGAAATAAGACTTAACATCATTTTCTTAAGATAAGTGAAGTTTTTGTTACAAATAGTTATATTTGTGTAATAAGTAATTTTGTTTTCAGTCTTTTCTTTGTTTCTTGGAGGCACCCATCGTTGGGGTGGACAAAGTTTATTATCCCGTCACAATCGTAGTTCCGTTGATAAATTGACGTAGGAATACAGGCAGATCTTAATATTATTTTGTCATAAATTCTACCTCCATTCAAGGTGATTAATTCTTCCTTTCCAAATTCAGAAATCCTGGGTTCGTTTGCTGCTGGAGGATAAGAATTTTTCTTTGTTGATTCTCCGTCCTCCCAAGAATCTGAAAGTATGAGAGATGGAAGGAGTAATTGTGTTCATGTGTGTGTGTGTGTGTGTGTGTGTGTGTGTGTGTGTGTGTGTGTGTGTGTGTGTGTGTGTGTGTGTGTGTGTGTGTGTGTGTGTGTGTGTGTGTGTGTGTGTGTGTGTGTGTGTGTGTGTGTGTGTGTGTGTGTGTGTGTGTGTGTGTGTGTGTGTGTGTGTGTGTGTGTGTGTGTGTGTGTGTGTGTGTGTGTGTGTGTGTGTGTGTGTGTGTGTGTGTGTGTGTGTGTGTGTGTGTGTGTGTGTGTGTGTGTGTGTGTGTGTGTGTGTGTGTGTGTGTGTGTGTGTGTGTGTGTGTGTGTGTGTGTGTGTGTGTGTGTGTGTGTGTGTGTGTGTGTGTGTGTGTGTGTGTGTGTGTGTGTGTGTGTGTGTGTGTGTGTGTGTGTGTGTGTGTGTGTGTGTGTGTGTGTGTGTGTGTGTGTGTGTGTGTGTGTGTGTGTGTGTGTGTGTGTGTGTGTGTGTGTGTGTGTGTGTGTGTGTGTGTGTGTGTGTGTGTGTGTGTGTGTGTGTGTGTGTGTGTGTGTGTGTGTGTGTGTGTGTGTGTGTGTGTGTGTGTGTGTGTGTGTGTGTGTGTGTGTGTGTGTGTGTGTGTGTGTGTGTGTGTGTGTGTGTGTGTGTGTGTGTGTGTGTGTGTGTGTGTGTGTGTGTGTGTGTGTGTGTGTGTGTGTGTGTGTGTGTGTGTGTGTGTGTGTGTGTGTGTGTGTGTGTGTGTGTGTGTGTGTGTGTGTGTGTGTGTGTGTGTGTGTGTGTGTGTGTGTGTGTGTGTGTGTGTGTGTGTGTGTGTGTGTGTGTGTGTGTGTGTGTGTGTGTGTGTGTGTGTGTGTGTGTGTGTGTGTGTGTGTGTGTGTGTGTGTGTGTGTGTGTGTGTGTGTGTGTGTGTGTGTGTGTGTGTGTGTGTGTGTGTGTGTGTGTGTGTGTGTGTGTGTGTGTGTGTGTGTGTGTGTGTGTGTGTGTGTGTGTGTGTGTGTGTGTGTGTGTGTGTGTGTGTGTGTGTGTGTGTGTGTGTGTGTGTGTGTGTGTGTGTGTGTGTGTGTGTGTGTGTGTGTGTGTGTGTGTGTGTGTGTGTGTGTGTGTGTGTGTGTGTGTGTGTGTGTGTGTGTGTGTGTGTGTGTGTGTGTGTGTGTGTGTGTGTGTGTGTGTGTGTGTGTGTGTGTGTGTGTGTGTGTGTGTGTGTGTGTGTGTGTGTGTGTGTGTGTGTGTGTGTGTGTGTGTGTGTGTGTGTGTGTGTGTGTGTGTGTGTGTGTGTGTGTGTGTGTGTGTGTGTGTGTGTGTGTGTGTGTGTGTGTGTGTGTGTGTGTGTGTGTGTGTGTGTGTGTGTGTGTGTGTGTGTGTGTGTGTGTGTGTGTGTGTGTGTGTGTGTGTGTGTGTGTGTGTGTGTGTGTGTGTGTGTGTGTGTGTGTGTGTGTGTGTGTGTGTGTGTGTGTGTGTGTGTGTGTGTGTGTGTGTGTGTGTGTGTGTGTGTGTGTGTGTGTGTGTGTGTGTGTGTGTGTGTGTGTGTGTGTGTGTGTGTGTGTGTGTGTGTGTGTGTGTGTGTGTGTGTGTGTGTGTGTGTGTGTGTGTGTGTGTGTGTGTGTGTGTGTGTGTGTGTGTGTGTGTGTGTGTGTGTGTGTGTGTGTGTGTGTGTGTGTGTGTGTGTGTGTGTGTGTGTGTGTGTGTGTGTGTGTGTGTGTGTGTGTGTGTGTGTGTGTGTGTGTGTGTGTGTGTGTGTGTGTGTGTGTGTGTGTGTGTGTGTGTGTGTGTGTGTGTGTGTGTGTGTGTGTGTGTGTGTGTGTGTGTGTGTGTGTGTGTGTGTGTGTGTGTGTGTGTGTGTGTGTGTGTGTGTGTGTGTGTGTGTGTGTGTGTGTGTGTGTGTGTGTGTGTGTGTGTGTGTGTGTGTGTGTGTGTGTGTGTGTGTGTGTGTGTGTGTGTGTGTGTGTGTGTGTGTGTGTGTGTGTGTGTGTGTGTGTGTGTGTGTGTGTGTGTGTGTGTGTGTGTGTGTGTGTGTGTGTGTGTGTGTGTGTGTGTGTGTGTGTGTGTGTGTGTGTGTGTGTGTGTGTGTGTGTGTGTGTGTGTGTGTGTGTGTGTGTGTGTGTGTGTGTGTGTGTGTGTGTGTGTGTGTGTGTGTGTGTGTGTGTGTGTGTGTGTGTGTGTGTGTGTGTGTGTGTGTGTGTGTGTGTGTGTGTGTGTGTGTGTGTGTGTGTGTGTGTGTGTGTGTGTGTGTGTGTGTGTGTGTGTGTGTGTGTGTGTGTGTGTGTGTGTGTGTGTGTGTGTGTGTGTGTGTGTGTGTGTGTGTGTGTGTGTGTGTGTGTGTGTGTGTGTGTGTGTGTGTGTGTGTGTGTGTGTGTGTGTGTGTGTGTGTGTGTGTGTGTGTGTGTGTGTGTGTGTGTGTGTGTGTGTGTGTGTGTGTGTGTGTGTGTGTGTGTGTGTGTGTGTGTGTGTGTGTGTGTGTGTGTGTGTGTGTGTGTGTGTGTGTGTGTGTGTGTGTGTGTGTGTGTGTGTGTGTGTGTGTGTGTGTGTGTGTGTGTGTGTGTGTGTGTGTGTGTGTGTGTGTGTGTGTGTGTGTGTGTGTGTGTGTGTGTGTGTGTGTGTGTGTGTGTGTGTGTGTGTGTGTGTGTGTGTGTGTGTGTGTGTGTGTGTGTGTGTGTGTGTGTGTGTGTGTGTGTGTGTGTGTGTGTGTGTGTGTGTGTGTGTGTGTGTGTGTGTGTGTGTGTGTGTGTGTGAATTTCAGAGACATTTTTAGTTTTTAGTTTTTTCCCCTCTTTTGCTTTTACTGTAGATGTCCGCCTAATGATGCGGAAATAACAGTCCATTCTCAACTAATTGGAGAAAATATGGCTAAATATTTTTATGAATGAGCTAACTGACATATTTGAGAAACGGAGGAATTTTTACTATTGTTAAACACGAGTTTCAGCTGTTGTCACGATGAAGAGCTTGCAATCCGATAAAAATGCACGTTGTTGCGCAGGTTTACTAAAGGGCGTGACATAGTACTGCGCAGGTGGTATAGACTGTCAGCTATTACCTACAATTTAAAACATAATAATTGTTTTCCTGTAAAATTTTGACGAGAGAGAGAGAGCCGAGACACCGTTATTTTCGTGTTTAATGTGTTTTCAGCATTAACATTGCGACTCAATTTGCGATACCAATGTGACAATGGCCTCTTGTCAGAGTTTCACGACACTCCGTGTTTGTGTTACGAATTGGTTTACGAACTCCCGCTCCTTGAATGCAAACAAGATGGAACGAATGTAATTGGGAGCTGTTCAAAAGTCTTGTATTTAATTAATGCATAATTGATTCCTGGGCACTGCTGACTCTCTAATTCTCTAAAATATGCCAGCAGTGAGTGAGGCAAAACTTTGAGTTTTGATATTTGGCTTGCTTATTTAAATATTTTCATTCTAACAGTCTCGTTCCTTCCAAAAACTTTAAAACTATCATTTATGTAGACAATTATGTTAATATTGACATACTAACATTAATCTTGAATAAATGTGAATAAAATTAATAATAATGAAGGAAATGATATCCATAATAGAAAGAAAAACGAAAAACAAATCAAAATTAGTAAGCCATTCTTAATCAATTTTATACTAGTTCTTCAGGTTAAAAAACAAATGTGAATATTTGCTTTCATCAGAATGCTGCAGTTAATTTCTTCAGAATATAAGGTAATGCAATACGTACATAGATAGATTTTACTATGCATTCAACCATATCAGATATCTGTGTGCAGAATTCATCGATTCTGCAAAGTTGCTTACAATTAGGTAAAAGCAATGTATTTAGAACCTCATAGATTCTCTGCTTCTTAGTTACAGTACATAGAAAAAATATTATATATCTCCTAGAATCTGATGTGGAATTTTCAACCAAAATACGTTTTGGAAGCCCCTAAATTCCCCAAAAGGCATTTACAGCCTAGTGTATTTTATCCATTAAACACCTTGCTGTCGTGTTTACCACAGACGTCAATAGAATGTTTTGAATCTTCCAAATATTGACATACATGCATTGTTGCAGTCATACAATATAATCATATTTGATCGTTGAATTTTACCATTTAAATCTTGCTGTTTTTATTTTTCTTATTAATTAAACAAAATTTATCTACATTTAAGCACGTTTAAAATTCTTGCAATATTTAAATAGGCATAACAATGAGAGCAGCGTTTATTTTCGCACAAATATTGGGAACTGTATTCTCGCACTGTATTCTCAATCGACAGAGCAACTCAGAAATGAAAATACGGGAAATCCTCTCCTGTTTTCAAACTTATTCCTCATCCTGCAAGGAAACACTTACATACTTGAATCTCAATATATATTTTATTGATGTCCGTGTAATAAAATCCTTAACAATATAAAAATCTATCAGACTTTTCTGCAAAACCTCTCTTGTAAAAGTGCATTTCTTTCCTGTACTACATATTTCCATTAAAATCAAATTGCTACTCTTCCATAGCAGTTATTTTCGGTTACTGTAAAATTAAAAACACAAAATGTGAACACATAAAAGGACATGAGATCGTTTTCACGTATTAATGTGAAATAATTGATTGTTTATTTCCTAACTGGAATTGCCGAACAAAGCAAGTGGTACACCATTATGCCAGCTAAATCAAACTCCAATCACAATCATCGGTTCAAGAGGCATCCTTCACAGTACCTGAGTAATATAATACCACGAAATAACCTTCAAAAGCAGACCACCAATTCTGCTTGACTTTTTTTTTTTTTCTTTAATTTGAGCCTGGGCTGACGCTGTGCTTCGTTGGCCTTTTGGAGAAGTTTTACATAACATCTCGTCATGAATCCGTTTTGGAAAATTCCTTGATCTCTTTGTTCTAAGCGTTCATAATGCCCAACCTTGTCAGCAAAAACCACAACTGAAATATGAAAACAAAAGTGCGCTGAAAAAAGAGAGGAGGGTATTTATTGTTCGCTGGTGGTTTACATGAAGGTTTATCGTCTGTTTATAAATCTGCGTGTCACGCAGAAAAGTATTTTGCTCCCATTTTCCCTTTTACTTCACCCATGGTTTTTAACTGATGGCGATGAGTGGGGCTGAGAGAAATGAAACTTCCAGAAGCTTACGTCGAAGAGTCTGTGTATAACAACAGTACAGGGATGAGCACACCTTGTTTCTCAAAGAAACTGCACCAAAACACTAGCTTTATTAATTTTAAAATAAAGTACAAAACACGTAATTACATTTTTTTTTTTTCAGATTGCTGTCATTTTGAAGAAACTGGAGCCCAGCGTCTTACTCACTTTGGTAAGTAAATCTCATTCCTTTATATTACAGAGAATACTCTCTCTGGATTGCACAGAATAAGCATAAGAATTTCTCATCACATACATTTTAAATGTAACCCATTTTGTATGCATTTTTCGAATTTAATTGATTCACAATTTGAAATTTTTACTGTTGTTTCTTTTGTGTCTGTTTTTTAGATGGAATATTCCTTGATTTTAGGCTTCTTATATGTTTAAAATAGGTTTTCTAGGTTTTTTCGATTAAAATAAGTTTATTAAATGTTTTGTTTGTTTATAAGTACATGTATTTATAATTTTCCTTTTCTGCTACTTATTTGTAAGATTTATTCATGAAGTTAATTTACAAAAGTATACGTTGTCAAAAATATTCACTAAAGAGAGCACAAAATAAAGTTTGCTGTTTGCTTTCTAAGTTATTTTTTTGGCATTGCAGTAGATAATTACATACTCAAATTTTTTATGGTAAAGGATTTTCGGTTTTCACGCAACACATTCTCGTATGACGAAAAGTTCTTTCAACAAAACCTGGCATCATTGATGCCAGTACAGCAGGTAGTAGGGGTAGGTTTTCTGTATACTTTTCTCCCTGCAATACTGAGTTTATGATTTTTGTCTTCAAAACAAGGATTTCGCTAAATTATCTTCTGTAACGTCGAAGAACGTGCACCCCCCACTGGTGCTGATATTCGTTTTCTCGAAACATTGAGGGTGACACTTTGAACTTCTTTCAGTGGTGAAGTTGTACTTCCCAACTGGAGAATAGCTTTTGGTATAAAACCAAAATACCTGTTAATACAAACAAGGGAAGCTACAAGAGTGGTGCACTCGAATGATCTCTTAGCCTTGGTAATGGAGGAAGCTTCTGTTTCATCTAATTCATTGACATTTTTAATGTCCTTTAAGTGTTCCGCATAGTAAACGGCAGTAGATAGCCAAGTTCTCCAGCACATAAGTATCGCCTCAGGTGTAAAAGGGGTTGCCGTTATCTTCTCTTTGAACAATTGCATACATACTGGTGCTTTGATACCTCCAAAGAGCTTCGGAAGAGTCGAATTCGAAACTCGGCCGGACTGATTTACCCGTACATCTCTTCCTTATTGAGATGAATGTCATTTTAGTTATTCCGTCTAATACAACTAATAATGACATTAAACATAATTCAAATTTATTTATTTAAATAAATTTTTAAGTCATTGGATTTAATTTTCAAACTATAAAATATTTTTTTAAGTATTAGATATTTTTAGGTCAAAATTTTGTGCTCCAAAATATTCTCTTCAACCCAAATCAATATATTTAACTGAACTGTGCATTTCACTTGTTTTATTTATTTACTCTCAAATATGACCTTCAATTGACTTTGATAATCCGAAAATAACATTCTTCGTTTCAAAAAGGGAAAGCAACTATTTAGGTTATTTTAGGCAAACCCTCATTTAAATATTGTTTTTTAGGTGAAATAAGTTAAAACCCAAAAATCCGTGCCCTAATTATGAAACTTGATTAGGGATCCGTGAAGGTAGAAGAGTTAGGCATATAGGAAACCTAGCCGACAGTCAAATGTTTAAAAAAAAAAAAAAAGGCATAACATTTTACAGTCTTCCATACTTCGAAAAACAATTGAATGATGATAGCATTTTAAAAAGAAACAACTCTTCCAACGAATATCAAAAGTTGTTGACGTTTAAAAAAAAAAAAACTTAATGGAAACAAACCGTATGTTTCAAAGGGATCTATGTTTTTGTGTAGTGCTTTTTTTTTCTATTTCTTCTGATTTACCTCTTTTACACACTTATACAAAATTCTTTCCAAATGAAGATTTCCATAAAATTCAAGATGCATTTATATTACATGTAAATGCATTAAATATGTATACTTTAATCAAAAGCTTTACTGCTATTTTTTAGAGGGAAAATGGAACTTTTCCCCATAAAACTGATAACTTAATATGGAGGATTCTTTTTTTTTTTTTTTTTTCGAAAACCTTAACGCATCTTTGAAAGATGCTGCACTTAAATACTGAATTTGACAGTTATTCTCCTCACGTTTTAATACAGGCGCGCCGCTTTCACATACGCCTGCGTAGTACTTTTTCTGATAATGATTTGTTGGGATTCAGGTGGCAGAACATGTGAGGAGCCTAGTTTCAAAGATGGACACTATTTTTCACTAGAGGGGTATTTGTGTTTTACTATCACAGCTTCATTTTGTTAACCTGAAACCTTTTGTGTGGCATGTTTGCAGCTCTAATAGCATAATAATCTACTTTAAAATATCTTTTGAATATACTATAAAACCAGTGTCAAATATGCATGTCCACATTTGAAACTAAACTACGCTTATGCCCATTTTTGAAACAAACACAGATGCAAGTGTCCATTTTTGAAGCAAAGAATTCCCATGTTAAGGAAATTAATTGTGATTGAATGCAATGAATGTTAGAGTTTTATTGCAATTATTATAATAGCTTCAGTTGCAGCATTACAAAATGAAAAACATATATTTATTTTTAATTTTGATATATACCATATACTTTCCGTTCTTGTTACTGTATTTCTGTGCAGATAATATCTAGTTCAGTGCAAGGGTTTTCAAAGCAGTCACATTCAACAGTACTTTCTGTGTTATTTTCACAACTGCGAATGATCTCAGAATACCACTTAAGATGGGGATTCTCCTTCCACTCTCTTCCGAAATGCTTGGCTACCAACTTTCCCACATCCACAAGTTTTAGTTGATTCACTTTGACACCTATTTTCCAATGCATTTTGCTCCATATTAACCTTAAAAATAGCCCCGAAACTTTTATATTTCAGTAAAATATGTGAACAAACTTAAAACACCACAATCACGTAAAAATGTAACCATAAACTGGAGGCCATGACAGTTTTCAATATTTCCAGCAATTTTTGTTGTTGTTGTAATTTACGTTCTCCAACGTCAAGTCATATCGGACGGAGAATGAATTATGTGAAATGATGCTCAAATGAGTCCAGGGTCCATGGAGCTTAGAGTTACCCGACATTCGTCTTGAAGGATAAGGGAAAATCCCGGAAAAACCTTATCCAGGTAACTCACCCTTACCGAGAGTAGAACTCGGGACCTCTTGAACGTGAGGCAGACATGCTACCATCTACGCTACCGAGGCGGGCTTCCAGCGATTTGGTTTGATACTGAGCATGGAGGTGTCCGGTTTTGAAACTAACTACATATTTCAACTGTGAAAATACGTATAAATGTCTATTTCAGGAACAAACGGCAGATTCAAAAAGAGCAGGCCAAATATGAAATAGATCGATTCTTAACTCAGTTTCGATAAAAATGGCAAATGTCCGTCTTTGATACTAGGCGCCTCATGTATACTTTTGGTGAAATCTCGAGATGAAAATTTTAGGTGGAGTGCCTTCTGGCAGAGAAAGAAAGAACGGAAAAAAAAAAAAAAAAAATACTCGTTTGTTATGAGCTCTATGAAAATATTTTTTACTCAACTCAAAGTCTGAAAAAAAAAAATCGCTTTATTAGAAGAAAAATTTAAGTAGATAAAATGAGAATAATATTCAGTGAATATTTTAAGAAGTATCCGATAATGAATATTACTTCAATCAATGGTGAACTAATGGAAATTCCACTAAAGCGCTGTCTTCGATGACAGTTGCACCCAAAGGCGGTACCACAAGTAGAACAGTAAGGTGACAAGGGTTTGGAGGTGACAATTAGTAGCTCGACCAATTAAATCGTTTGCGTCCGCAGGAGTGAAGGATGAGGTGAGGGACCCCCTGCGGACTTACACATCCCATAGAGGATGTGAATCTATGGAAAGCAAATTCCTCGCTATGCACGCCAAAACTCCAGCCGACACTTAAAAACCTGAAACTGCAACTAGGATAAAAGATGAATTGAATAGGGAAACCCTTTCAAAATAGGGGGGGGGAATGAATCTATGGGCCAGTAAGATCAGGCACGGGAATCGAACCTACGACTTCCTGAATGTAGGTGGCAGACGCTATCACGTGAGCCATTGCACTCGTTGACTTTTAAAATGGGCATTAACAGTTGATGGTGCGGATTGTAAGTTCCGGCTACAAGATCGATGTCCACTCAGCATCATGTCCACTCAGCAATTTGTGGAGCTGTAATAGGTAGCGAATACCGGTAGGAAATGTCAACTTTCCGGATAGGGATGCTGACCACATCTCCTCCCCGTATCGGTTAGATTATCGCTCACCGACCTCTATCTTGTATATGTGGGCATTTAACCTTATTACGTCGTGGAGTTTTAACAGTTTTATATTCCACCACAAATGATCTGTAAATGGGACAAACAAATGATACGGCCAGTTAGTGGCAGACACTTATTTCATATTTTAAATGGTTAGCCTACCACTAACGTTGCATTTAAGACGCTGAGTCGCACGACACAACTGAACTGCAATCGGCGCTGTCCACTACACTCACTTGACGTTGATTATCATTGTCCACTGAAAGAATAACTTTTGACCTGCCCAACTGGACGCACACAGCTCGTAATATACGCCCCACCTGCAAAAACGTTGGAAGAGGAAGCTTCTGAAACCCGCCTAAAGGAATTTTCTGGAGTAGTAATTACCCAAAACTGTGGGGAAAGTGGCACATAATGAGCTTGTTGCGCGAGTCATTGTTTGCTTAAGAGGACCGCCATTAACGTAGGTGGCTGGTGTATCAGTATGCGCTTATCGCCTACAATGACAATATCCACCATTATGACAACTTGTATATTTATACTATATGATGTGCTTTTAATGAGTTGGGTTAAAACGTTCTGATTGGTTGCTAGATGACAATATTGTATGAAAAAAGCCTAAGAAAGGAGTGTTAACATTAATCTGAAAGCAAAGAAGATCGCCTGTTATAGAGCAAAGTGCGCCTGTTTTTCATGACAGAATTTATAAGCTTTATAATTCTAGTAAGCTTCCTGATTGGCTAATTTTTTATTGGATAAATATTGCTAAAGTTACACCATTGGTATTATCATTACCTATTCCTGTACGCAATCAAACTATACTATTAAATTTTTCACATATAATTTATCCTTTTAATGTCCAAGGAAAATAGTTTTACTGCCGGTTTTTAAAATATCATTTTACATGTGTGTTGAAAGAAATGGAGAGGGAAGGGAAGAGTTAGCAGAGGGATGGGATTGGGATTGGGATTTTATTACGGAGGGGATTCGGTACGTAGGCCACCATGCTGGGCCCATTGTTCCTATGCCCCCAAATGGAGCACTCCGGGTGTACGGATGAGGCGAAGTAGACAGAGGGCGGCCGACCCAAGGAGCCACGACAGTACAGAGGGCAGGATCCCTACAGTTTACTTGGATAGAGACTTCCCCCGACAGGCTAGGACAACGAACTCGCTCCCCTACAGCGGGACGGCAAAGAACCCAGCAGCTGAGCCCTAATGGTTCCAGGCAGGCGATGCGAGCCCCAAAGGTCCCTGGCTGGCGGTCCCGAAATGGTCTCAGCAGAGGAGTGGAGACCGGCAACTTACCTACCGGAGGAGGAAGTAGTTTTCCTCAGAGCATATCATCCCGCCATGCACCGCCGAGACAACCGCCGACACTTCTACCCTGAAAGAAAATGAAATGAAATGTGTAGTGTTTAACGCCCGCTTTTACTACATACGGCACCGCAGGCGGTGACACTGATGATACATGAGATGAAGATGGAGTACCGGTGGAATGAGATGGCGGGGGAAACCGGAGGTCCCGGAGAAAACCACCACAAATCTCACTTTGCGGTCGCCTGGGATCGAACCCGGGCCGCCTTGGTGAGAGCCAAGCGGTCTAACCACTGAGCCACGGCGCGGCCTACCCTGAAAGAGACCACCAGATGAAAGATGATATGAAGTGATAATGGAGATGAAATGGAGGGACAGGAAATTCGGGGGATGTAATTAACCTACCCAGCATTCGCCTAGCGACCCGGGAAAACCCCCGAAAAACCCATGGGTCAGGTTGGTCGGCCACAGGAATCGAACCCGGGTCTCCAGAATACGGGCTTCAGACGAAACCGCCTGAAATGAGTAGTGTTTAACGCCCGCTTTTACTACATACGGCACCGCAGGTGGTGACACTGATGATACATGAGATGAAGATGGAGCACAGGTGGAATGAGATGGCGGAGGAAACCGGAGGTCCCGGAGAAAACCCGCCCCAGCGCCGTGTTCTCTACCACAAATCTCACTTTGCGGTCACCAGGGATCGAAACCGGGCCGTCTTGGTGAGAGCCAAGCGGTCTAACCACTGAGCCACGGCGCGGCCGAAACCGCCTGAGCCATCTCGCTCGGTTAGCAGAGGGATAGACATTGAAAGATGAGAGAGAGGGAGCAGGAGAAGGAAAGAAAGATATATAAGTATGTTTGCAGTTAAAGTAACTACGCAACTGAAGCTAAAATGCAGTAAAATTTAATCCTGAATGCTTTAGGCGCCTTCGGCGGTGCATATACTAAAATTGGAACTATACAGAGAAGATTAGCATGGCCCCTGCGTAAGGATGACACGCATAAAATAAAGGCGTTGCTTATACACCCTGCTAAGCAGGGCAGTGATAAACGCCATGTTTATGTAAACAAAGCCATGACCACCGAAAAGTGCACTTGCTATTGTCAATCGTCGAGTTGAGAGGCAGGTTTAAAGCAAACGATGCTTCTCTATATTTCATGTTAAGACTTAAAATGCATTCTAGAGAAAACAAATCTGTTATACAATATATTTAATTCATACGGTTATCAAAATGTATTTTGACAATTCGTTTTCAGTATAAGACACATCTTCATGTTAGATAAGGGACTAACGTTTAGCACACAATAACCTATTTCACGACGGTAACCAATGAGAAATGAATCATCTGTGTGAGCATTAAGAGATATGGGCAAAATTATGTGAACTAGACCTTAATTCATTGATACTATTCTAGTTATTAGTCAATCGCCTCTCATAGATATAGGAAAGATCTATTATGTCCGTAATTTCGCGAACGTTCGTCCTAATTAAATACATTTCTTTATTCCGTTGTTGTATGTAAAGCTCACGATAAATAACTCTGGTATCTAGGCCACCTCGTGCGCGAAAGGTGGACTACCATCGGGGAAATCGAACCAAGTACTAGCATGCTGCTGGCCATAAACGGCATTTATCACTTTCGTGTTCTAGAAAAATGGGACTGCGTCTGAGAAAGTGTTTGTGACTCAGGTCCGATCTAGATTTCTTCAGGATATTTAACAAAATTGATTTCCTATATAAAAATCTTATGTATTACATATAAGTAGATGATACTTGTTACCCACCAACGTTTATTGTTATATACTTTCTCACACAACCTATTTTCAGTGTTCTTCATCTTGATAGATTTTAAAAATGTACAGATATGTGTGGCTGCATTACACATTTCATTATAGATACAGCAGCGATAGGTAAATCTGAGTCAATAATTAGATGTTTAAAGGTTTCTGTCTGTGATTTTAAAATTCTACACTCCTTCCATGACATTGTAAAAACAAGTGAATAACAACACGAGTTTTAAAAAGCCACTAGGTATTGAACAAATGAAACCACATCTGTAAAGCATAATTGCTGATCGATGGATAAAATAAATAAAATAAAAAAAAAAAGAACAAATGAAACCAATGTTAGCAGTACCTCGGAAATGTATGAGGAAGATATTGAATTTGAATAGGTAGAGTCACATTTAAAAAGTCAATGCCATAGCCAGGATTTGAACCACGGATCTCCCGGTCTCCGTCCGGTTGCTCTTAACTATTGAATTAGTATGGCCAACATGCCAACATGCATGATAGTAAATTCTCCAACTGACTCGTATTTTCCCGGCAGACCACTAGGGGTTCTCATACACAATGAGATACAAAATCCTTTTGATAAAGTTGTACGTTTATGCATTTTGTAGGTGTGTTACCCACCTCTCTAGTTTAGCTCTGAGTACCTGTCAAGAGGTCACGAGTTCAAATCTCGGCAGCGTTAGCTATCAGGATAGGTTTTTCCAAGTTTTCCCTTATCCTGAATATTTAGTAATTCTAAGTTCTATGGATCCTGGACTCATTTGAGTATCATTTCGCCCATTTCCTTCATCGTCCGATGTGACAACGCTGAGGAGCGTAAAATAAAAAATAATCTATAGTAGGAGGTGTGTACTCCAATGTAAAATTTGTAACATGAAACCATTTCTAGGAGATAACATAATCAATAGTTTTCCCCTAAAAGAGATACTGTACTTCAAATTTCGCCCCCGTGGAATGTTGAGCACCTATCTGAACAGGAATAAGCCTGTCTTGTTCCCCAGGAAGGTAGGCATTCAAATGAAAAGCGGCTCCAACGACATGTCTGCCCTTGAACCGTTAGCCGGCCGCTGTCTTTGTAAACAACTGCATCTGCTCGCTGTACAGGTGTTACGTATGTGCCATGTGCGCCAGCTTTTGTTTTCCTCCTGGGCTGCTCCTGTATTGATTTTCCTTTGTAAACTGTGTCGAGTGCCTGTTTACTGGATGACAGACGAACAGCCTACACGAGGCTAATGCTGAATCATCATCCGGCAAGCGGCAAGTGTTTGTCACAAAATATTGGCAATGTTTCTGTTTCAGCGCTCAAATGAAAAGTACTCGTTAGCAAATGGCGACACTCGATTGAGCAATAAACGAAGTGAATGCAACAACACTAATTTCTATCTTCTACAGCACTGGTTGCGGCCACCTAGTGCGCATGAGGAATTTTGCAAACAGGTCCTGTATGTTTACCGACACACTAAAAATAGTCTGTTGTGACACAATGTTCACAGCAAGTTCTCTCCAATGAAGTCCCATTTACGTATTATTTTCTTTCTTCTATGCCTATTCTCCTGAGTTACGCAGAATTAAACAATAAATGTCCATTACAAGCATAAATGACTAACATCGAGAGACGATACGAAACAGCTTTAAAATGTTGTAATAATTCTTTTTTTAAGTTTGTCCTTTAACTGGGTAGTCATCGGATGGTGAATGAATTAAAGGTTTGAAACGATGCTTAGAGCTTAGAATTACATTTATAACCACTTCTCAAAAAGAAATGGGGAAAAACCTTATCCTAACCGAGATTCGAGAGCAAGGTTTGTTACCCCGACACCACGGAGGTGAACCAGCAAGTTATAGTGAAATAAAAAAGAAACAAATCACACATTTTCATGCAAGTTCGCTAGGAGACGCATTTCAAGCCGGAACTTATTATACAGAATATTTCACAATTCGGTATTATGTATTTCACAAAATGTATATTTTAATTTCCTCTTTAGAAACGTTTATTCTTTCTTGTTCTCTTTCCCTTCTTGTGTCTTATCGTTAGCTTCTTAGTTCTACAAATCATGTGACATTAAATCAGCTCTAAAGGATTACACAGGCGGCTCATACAACATGCAAGATATTCACATTGTTTCTTATTGTACTACATCAAACCTTATCAAAATGTTAAGAGAAATGTTTATCACAAAATTCTGTTAGCAAAATTATTTGACTTTGGCATACGAGGACCAACGTACAGCTGGTTTGAAACTTAACCTTACAAATCGAAAGCAATTATCAGAGATTTTCGACACAAACCCTAATACCAATACTCATTCGGCAGTTAGATCAGACTTACTTGACATTACATATGGAGTGCCGCAAGGCTCAATTCTGGGCCCATTTCTATTCATCTTGTATATAAATGACTTTGTAAATAACATCAAGGCTCATAACACTGTACTGTTTGCAGATGACACTAACTTACTTTGTATTAAATTTAGTATTACTGACAGAGGAAACAATTAAAGTATTCCTCAAGTAAAATTAAATAATAAATTAATATCATACAAAAGTGAGCCAAACTGTTTAGACTTGTGGATACAGGACAACTTAAACTGGAAAACTCATACAAACCATCTACTAACCAAATTAATCAGGAATATGTATGCTCTAAGAATATTAGGTCAAAATGTCAGCCTTCGTGTAATTTTAATGTCCTATTATGCACATATACATTCTATAATTAAATATGGAATGATATTTTGGGGAAATTCACCAGAAGCCAAAGATGTATTTATTAAACAAAAACAAGTCATTCGAATTATAGGCAACGAAAGAATGCTATGTTCATGTAAGCCACTGTTCAAAAAGCTTTGCGTACTTCCTTTGGCATGTGTTTATATACTGGAGACAGCTTTATTTGTAAAAAGAAATAGATTTAACTTTCAAAACAAAGGAAGTGTACATATGCATTACACGAGGCATATTAAGGATATACACGTAACCTCAATCAGAACTACAATGTTTAAGAATGGAGTATTGCATTCCTGTACAATAGTTTATAATTCCCTTCCTAATGACATCAAAAGCATTGATAACTACAACGTGTTTAAAACTAGAACAAGAGCTTTCTTGCATGAGCACTGCTTTTACACGTAAAGGAATATGTGCAATTTAACAAATCCAGATAATCACAAAACATGAATTTACTTAGCTTGTTCATTTCTCTCATTTATAATTATATCCAATTTTTGTTACATTATAATTGAATGTAGGTTAGGTATATTTGATGTTTAACTTTGTAATATTAAGTGTAAATTTACTGGCATATCCTACATCAAGGTACTTATATACAGATTTGATTTTAAAGGATGAATATTTGATGTTTTAATAAAATAAAAAGGCACGGGCAATGTTTCATAATCGATAGCTTGGAGTGGAAAGAGGAAGTACTGAACTTCAATATTACGTTTGTATTTCACACACAAAACATATAGCATAGACCTTTTTCTAAAAATGCGTAAAGGTTTTTGGATTCAGGTGTCTAAACTGTGAATTTTTGGTGATATCGATATGAAGTTCTGGGTAGAATGCAGTTGTTCCTCTACCTTTTATAAGAATGCTAGAAAATACAGAAATAAAGAAATTCTAAACCTTTTTGAGAATGTTATTTTCTCTATGCGTAGGTCTTAAATAGGGAAGGGAGGCACCAATTTAGCTCCAAAAATTTATACAAGAAATAAACGTTTTAATTTATGAAAAAGGAGCATTTTCTATTGTCCGTAAAATAGTAACTAAAAATGGAAAATTTTATTACATAACTTTTACTCTTCGGAGATACAAAGCGACATTTTTCAAATAATTTCCTAAAAACGTTGCAGTCCTATACATGGAAACAGTCTGCTTATTTTATTCTCCCAACTTTCTCAAACGATTAATATAAGATTACAACCCGTTCTCAAACGGGTAAAACATGGATAATTATACTGATAGGCGATCTTTTAACAATTATTCTTCTTTGAAATGAAACTTGTACCAGAAGTCATAACAAGTAAGTACGCTGTGGTAAACAGATTCAGGTGATATGTCCTTATGTGGAACTTTTGCATAAAATTCGCTTTTGAAGTTCAGATAACTAAAAAGGATGTCGAAACGAAATTCAAAACTGTTGGAGATGTTTAAAAATTTGCTAAATTTACTAAAATTTTATAGCATAGCATCCTCTTAAAATATCCTGAATTTGAAATACTGGCATGCCGAATGTATACGCTAAATTTGTGTTGACAGAGTACGAAGTCCTTTTCATTGGATTTTATACTCTTGGGAAACTAGGGGATAGAGTTACAAATCTATAAGGTATAAGAAAATCTTTTTAAGACACAAAAAGAATACTAAGAAATTTAGTAAGTACATTGACCAACTGCAAAATGTTCATTGTAGGGCCCTTTAATTTTGTTATATTTTATCCACGATGATATTTGGAGTGACCGTTATTTGGTTTATTGTAAGCTCACGCAAATGAATACATTGAAGAGGTACATTGACTCTTATATACGAAATAAGCGATTTTGGGTTGAAATCATAATTTAATTTTTTAATTAAAAACACTTTTGTATTTGAGGGAAGGAAAGCTTGTTAAACTATATGTACACGCAGGAAATCCTTTCAAATTGACAGTGCTAGTTCAGTCTCCTGATGATTAATTTTTACCTTACCCTTCTAAGGAATATGAGTAACTAGCAGCTGTTCCTTTCCTCATAGCTTCACCTGCAGGAGGCGTTTTTCTTTCAAAAAACAACCGCCAAGAACCCAGTAAGGCTGCACGCTTTCTCCCCAAGCTGGCATTACTTTTTCTTTACTAAGATGAAATTACGTAAACTTAACCAACTCTGAGGACAAGCGAAGGTGCAGATGTGAGAAAAGAAACGCCTCTTTAAATCATTAAACGACAAACCAGATACAGTCTGTTCCCTTTTTATATTGCGACACGATAGTCTTGAACCAGAACGGCATTTGTTTACAGTAAACATGCAGCTGTTTACAGTCACTTTCTTCAAGAGATCTGCACCTGCAAATAAATAAATATCAGTAATGAAATACGTAGAACGGGAACTCATAAAAGCACAGACTTACGTCACTAATTATTTAAGTATTCTCAAGTAGGCACATTACTTTTTTATTACTTTCTCTACTCTTGGCGGCAGAGAAAGTGTTACATTGCATACAATATTTCCATACCAAAGATTGATCGGAAATACACGTTTTTAAGCTCTGTGAATCCGAAAAAGCTATTTTAGAAAGAAAGAAAAAACTACATTTCAGTTTCTATTGTCTTAACTGTCTCAATGTGCAGATACTCGAAAAAGTATTCGTCTAATCATAGCACATAGAATATAACACGTACAATCAGAAAATATAAACGAATAATAACGATTTTCTTACATCGGTTGGTATCTAAATTGAAAAATGAAACACAATTTGGGTTCATATATTGCTTAATTAGTGAACAGCTCTGCGTTATTTAAAATCATGTCCCAATTGATGTCAAGCAGGTATTCGTCTAATAAACAAGATTCCAAGTATGGTGCCTCGTTGACACACACCCATTCCCTTTTCTTATACAGTTGTGTCTCATCCACTGTCGTTGACAGTTCCATCTCTGTTTTCAAAGCCGTTGACCGCTATTTAAGTAATATGGGTCGAAAACGTCGTGAAACTACAAAAGAAGAGAGAGAAATTTGCATCAGGTTATTTAAAAAAGGAAAATCTATTCAAGAAATTGGAGAAACCATTGGAAGATCTACCATTACAGTGAAGACTATTATATACAGGTTTGATGAAAACAAAACTTACGAAAATCAATTAAGAAGCGGTCGTCCTGCAGTTCTATCCGAGATGGAGAAACGATAGTTACTTAGAGAAGTCAAGAAAAATCCTAAACTAAGTGGTGCAAAACTTGCTATTGCAGTTCAAACACAAACAGGAAAGTTCGTTTCAGCACAAACTATAAGAAACGTGCTTTATGGAGCTCAGTATGGAGGCCGAACAGTCCGTAGAAAACATACGATAAAATCAACAGAAAGAAGCGAGTTGCTTTTGGAAAAGAACATAAATACGATGGGTTTGATTTTTGGAAAAAAATGTTGTATTTACTGACGAGAGTCAATTTGAGCTCTTTAAGTCAAAAGGGGCGAGTAATAGTGTGGAGAGAAAAAAGAATTGTGAGCCCGAGGAGAAAAATCAGTTAAACATGGAGGCGCTTCAGTACTTGTCTGGGGCTGAATGAGTGCAAATGGTGTGGGAGATTTGTGTTTTATTGATGGAATTATGAACCATAAGGTTTAAATAAATATCCAAAAAACATATCTGTCCAGAAGGTGAATAATATGGGTCTTTCTAAGGATTATACGAGTATTTTCGCACAAGTTAATGATCTAAATCACACAGCTCTAGATGCAAAGCTATGGTTATTGTATAATAATCCACGATGGATGCCAACAGCACCGCAATCCCCAGACATGAACCCAATAGAGAATTTGTGGAGTATACTGGACAAAAATATTAGAAATCATCTTTTTGGTGAAATCCATGCCAAGAAGAATGCAAGAGATTATAAAGAGGAATGGAGGGCCTACTAAGTACTAACCGTAACATTCTACACCATTTTCAGTATGCAGACGAACACTTCTTTTGCATCCTATATTGCATCTTTTCTTCTGAATGCTTAACTATGTTTATGTGAATAGATTCTATATGTGTTTCTTTACTGTATTCTCTTTTTTACTAATCAAGAAATAAGACAGTGTTCCTGCTGTACTTTATTCTGATGATTTTCCACTATCCAACAATCAGTCAAATACCAAACCTGGATTCAAAGATAAAATATAATGTTCCAATGTCTTTATGATTTGTTGAGAATAATCATCGTTGCAATAAAAGTAAAATGGCTGAGGTTAAAGTTAAAATTAAGAGAGAAAATATAATAGTTTTTGGATAATTTTGTTTAGGATAAATTAATATTATTCATATTATTCTGTCCTATATAACTTTCTCGCGTATCTCTAATATGTCACATGCACTACTGTAGTAATTTTCATTGGCTACTGTCCTAGTATAGGTTCTGCGATACAAAGCAGTTCCTTATTTATCATAATGCTTTCAAATATACATGTTCATAACCATACGAATAAAATATATTATACAACAAGGTTAAAGTATCTTGCATTTTTGTTGACAAATATGAACATAGATTTAAATCTCCCTCTCAGGATGACAAAAGCACGTGCATATGTTATCTATATCGCTTTTATCTTCTGACCTTGCATTGCATAGAGTTTTAACCATTCAGAGGTGCACTATTAGCCAATAGTAAAATTAAGAAATTAAGATTGAAAGAAAGAATTTCAGCGGGGCAAGGTTAGAAGAGAGGTTCAGGATTTTTCATGGTTGAAGGTTTTTAAGAAAATATTTCCACATCAAACTACCCTTTCCATGGAAAAGTTTTCAACTTTTTGTTTTCTCAAAAATGGCTCTAACGATTTTGATTAAAATACTTTATGTTTAAGATATTTTCATACCAAATAAAATTTATGTCGAATGTTCTGGGAATATATTTGAAGCTCCCTTTATTCGGAATGAGTTTTGTATAACTGCTAAAGTGCAGGAGATAGACGAAATCTTTATGCACAAGAAATTTACATCTCCTTAGTACTCACTTTATTTAATTTCTTTCCGTAGAGCTACCCACTTCCAAGATACTGTGTTACTAATGTGTACCTATATACAAAATACTTTACCTTTATAAAATGGGAAGCTGTTATTCGTTGTTTCTCTTTTGTGCTCATGGTCGTGCAGGGAGCATGGGATTTTGAAGCCATCACATTGCGACACACTGTTTAAAAATTCGACTGTCGCTTTAACTAATTTAGACTATCTCACAATGAAATGTGTAAAAGCGAATTGAAGGTTTATCTAGATTAGAAGTAGCTAGAATAATAAGGTTTTGTAAAGATAGTTTATAGAAAAGCGAGTTGAAAAGGTAATGTAAAATAATACATCAGTTTTTTTTGTTTAATTTTCCCTGCAACTTTGTAAATTAATGCATACTGTTGAATACTTCGATGTAAAGAAAATAGCTTTTAGTCAGTTCATTGTTAAATTCTGCAGAATACACATTATAGTATGATAGATGGTACATCATAAATAAATTTAAAATATAAGCATTAGTCTACAGTGCATATTAATTAAAGGGAAAATTTTAATTTATAAGATTGTACAAGAGAACTAAATGTTTTTGGCAGTTTCTTCTCCTCTAAGTGTATAAAGCAGATGATTGACGTATGTGATCAAAATGTCATATAAATTAACGGATAAGTAAAGTTATGAAATAATCCTCAATCCCTTGCTAATCCTACATTTTCATGTTTGTCAGTTTATTTCTTCGTCATTTTAAAGGGAACTACTAAGAATTACTTACCAAGAAATGAAAAAGTAGAATGCAGTTTTATTAAAAGCAATTTGTAGAGATAACCTAGATTAACAGCTCACCATCTAATTACGGCGCGTTATTTTACAAAATTAACAAATATATATAAAAAATTAAATTGTATTGTATAACGATGTAGAAATATATTCTATTTTGTATTTACTTTATCGTGATAGGATATGTATTTATGTGCCATTTAAATGCAAGAGTTGGTAATCACCCAGTAGCAGTTGAAACTTAACGAATTAGGCGTTAAGGTAGTTTGTGGGAAAAAAAAAGCAAACAAATGTTAAAGAAAATATTGATAAATTTACTTGGACGATAAAGTGTAAGAATCTCCTACAGATTAGATTAAGATTAGACTATGCCAATTGGGTAAATTAAATATCAAATCTAGAATGTTGCAGTTCAGGCGCTGGTTAATTGTTGGAGTGGCTAATCTCTGCAAGAATAATGAATAATAATAGATGAGCATCTTATTCTTATTCCTTCTATCTAAGTTTAAAACATGTAATATTCAGCGATAATAAATCATAAACAAAAGTGCGTACCAAAATGTTAAAGATTATTCTCAAAAACTTTAATGTAATCAGAGAAAAAGAATGACCGCGCCGTGGCCGAACGGTTAGACCGCTTGACTCTAAGACCGCCCGGGTTCGATCCCAGGCGACCGCAAAGTGAAATTTCTGGTGGACAACACGGCGCTGGGGCGGTTTTTCTACAGGAGCTCCTGTTTTCCCCGCCATCATTCCACCAATTACTCCATCATCTTTCCTTCGATTCACTTCGACTCCATTTCGTCCATCTACTTCCCGCGCTCTCATTCCGCGGACCGGGCTGATCACCCATCCCTGGATTTGTCTCTCTGATCCATAGTTGTGACTGCCTCGTGCCTAAAATGGCATAAGGAACAGACTGTAAACAGACTGTGTCCTATACCAAGAGGAGGAACAGGAGGAGGAGAAGGAGAAGAAGAAAAGAAAAAGAAAAGTTAGAAAAGTACGAAAAAACTTTAATTCTGTTCTCATCTCAAGAAATTTTCCTGGAAAATCCATTTGACTTTGCTCACAAATACTTCTATTCCTATGATTTGAAATGTTAATTTAAAACGTAGACTTTACAAAAGAGAATACTTGAGATACGTGCAATACACTTTCAATCCTATATGAATTTGGGTTATGTCTTCGTCATTTCAGTTCACGTGCACCGAGAAAGATTTGTGGCATTTTCTGTTCTACGTGCCATAAATGTACGATACGAATCTACCGGCTTTATTTCCATATGCCCGAAAATAAACCCATCGCCCTGCTCTGGGTTTGAAGCCACTTTCCTCGGGAATCAGAAACTGGCATGTTATATACCCAGACCATGGAGGACGACCACCTCACTGTGATAGATATAATAAAGTCGATGATGATTATCACATGTGTTATTCGGAACAATAATAATAGTAATATGAGTTATCAAGGCTGTAAACGGCCTTTTAACTATTGAAGGCTGGCGTCTGTGTTGTGTATATAATCATGGCGCGCCAAGCGGCCATGCGGGGAAAGTGGAATGTTTTAACCTCCCAGGCAGCACAGCAGCATTCCATCCTCACTTCCATTCATGGGCAGACCGCAGTCGGAGAGCTCGGCCCACTATTTTACTTAGCGTAAACTAATAAGTAGCGTATTCCATTCTTGGAAAAATGTTCATAAATTTAAAGATTTACTTGCAGTTAAACCTCACACTTATTGCGGAAAATCATTATTTGTTTTATCGGTTATTTTTACTGTTGGATAAAAAGGTACACCTGAGTCCCTACGAATTACATGTGATAATGAAATACAGACTGCCTCTGCAGTTCTTATTTGCCTCCGAGTAATTGCAAACTTCATACTCCCGTTTGCTATAAACTAAGAATAAGAGTAAATATTAACGATAGAATGCAGTTTATGCTGATATAATAGCTCAAACATTGCATTATTTTGCACATTTTTCAGGATATTAAAACTGTAAATATTTAATGGAAAAATAATAAAATCGTTTATAAAAAATTACATGGATTCAAGTCTCGGTCATAAGCAGGCATCGGATCCCATACACCTTTAAAGGGAAATAAAGTTTCCGAGTCTCGCAGTATATAACTGCTGACGTCAGTTCCGGGGACAACACGCAGGGATAGTCCGGTTTGCAACGCGTAGCTTTAGTTTGATTACAACTACTGCTCCCCATGCAGGTAGATCTGCCTTCTAGGGAGTGCAAGGTGTTTGACATATTATGTTGATAGCATTACCTTCACAACAATTACTGGACAATCTCCATTTTATAAATCAAAAGTTTTGGGTATTATCAACAGCGATTAAACAACTTGAAGAATGTAATTTCGAGCTGCCTAAAAGAAGTCGAGGAGATGTCTACAAAAATTAACAATATACAGAATGCGCCACCTACCAAACGAGCAAAACATAAATTGTCCAGTATTTTACACAAAAATACTTTGTGTTGTAAACTGTTCCAGATACGCTTTCTCGCTTTGCCACGTAGTACATTTTGTTTCCGTACCGTAGTGTATACATACAGCGCATCGGTGGACTTGTTGACACGGACATTTGTTGATGCCTCGCTTGGCCTTGCACAGTACCTGTGTGCGTACATTGATTGCTAAGGTGTATGCGATCCTATGTGTGGTCATAAGCTAATTTGAATCATCGGTGTGAAATTTTCAGTAGTTCAAAATATATCTTCCTTGTGTTTTGAGGTAAAATAAAGGATGCAGGTGAAATTTTACTGACTTTATTATGAATATTGAAGGGGTGGATTTGCTTTAATTTTTTTAAGAGAGTATTCAAGAATTTTATTTAATCATAACTTTATTTTTGCATTTGCTTTGGAGGTACATAAAGATTTACATTTGAAATTGAAAACATCGATACATTACTATGGACCCACGACAAGAAGGCAAGCTAGAGGAATGTGTAGGGTAATCACTTTTGCTATGCCAACGGTGTTTATGCTCGACTTCCCAGTATGACAAGGATGGAAGGTTCGTTTAAAATACACAAGTGTTGTCACATAATATTAATACATAATACTATCGCTGCGTTTACTACAACAGACATTAAATCTGGCAGCATGGATGACTCCTATATATTCTCATACATTCATTTCCTAGTAAACAGATCCGTTACCGGAGCAGATAAACATTTCAAGCTCCTCTGCCCTTCATGCCCCTCTAGCCTTCTTGTCGTGGGCATACAGTATCTACCTTAGCGTCGTAAACACTAATCCATAGTCTTATTTAAACTTATTTTATAGTGAACTTTGAAAGCTGTTTTTTAGTCGAGAGCTCCTTGAATTCCTCATAGGCTTTACAAGTTGGTTTTCTTTACAATAGTCTTCTATTCTATTCGTTTGATCAGTTTACTCTAATTTTCATTGGTACACTTTCAAGATATCCAATTATATATTTCTATTTTTAGATTCCGCCCTTGTTCTATATTTGAGAGTTTTCAATTTATGCATCATTTTAGTTTACTCTCATAAACTTTACTTTATATAAATTTACTTTATATAAACAACACGAAAACGTATCCTAAATGTATTTTTTATATTCAACAAACTTATTTTATGAGCTCATATGGTTCTTTTTCCAAATATGGTTTTAAGGGGAGAATATATTTTTAGGTGTACTGTAGAACTCTCTATTTATAGGCAAGTAGTTGGGAATGTAAAAAGACTGATTCTTAATAATCTAACGATCATGTAGGCGTACTTCTTGTGTGCTTATTCGCTTTCTGGTTATAGAAGTTATATAATTTTGCATGCAGACCACCCTGCAGCAGTAAATTAGCAACTGTTACCGAAGAAAGCGCTTTACACTGCTTTAAGCTGGCTAGCAGCCGGCAATGATAAAATAAACACTGCTGTTGCAAAAAGTTGTTTCTATACAACTGCCGGTACAATGGACAACCCTAAACCGGTCTGCTTCTTGTTAGCAGGTTCGCTTTGTGTGAGTTGTGGCATCTCATGTAACGTCTGCTAGAGGCCATTCCTCTTCCCTTGTGCACTGCCAACATGCGAGGGAGAAAACCTGCCAACGGTAGATGGCAATATTCCTGCCGTTTGTTATTTTGCCTGAGTTTTGAAACCTAGCAACATATTGCCAATTATATAAGACCTCATTTGTCGACTGTATATCGACGAGAAAACGCTCTCTATTCGAGTGCAAAAGTGAGAAGTAGCAAATGGAGCTCACATAAATATATTATTACACCACTCTGCATTTCAAAACTTATTTCCTGTTTCTTTTTTAATCTGAAAGGTCGTCGTAAATAAATTTTTGTGTTCAATTCTCCATTTTCTGCCATCACGTCAGGTTTTCCAACTATTCATAAATAACAGAAATGAAATTAAAGCTTTGTGAAACGTAATAAAATTACTTTCAACAAAAATTTTGTATGAAAAAGTGGGCCATAATCATAATTTGCTATTTTCCATTAATTAATTATTAATGAATAATAATTATAAGCACATTCAAAACCTTACCTCAATATTGTACTTCGAATTTTCTTCTCTTTAACTTTCTCGCATGTTCTTCAGAGAAGTCCTCTTTAACATCCAACAGTCCGCCATCATCTGAACACTCCACTTCCCTTGATACCTTATATCCATATGTGTTATATCCTGGTGAAATATTTCAGCCTGTTTTTCACTAAAATCTCTAAATTATCAGGGAAATAATTCAGATGGGAATAAAGAAAATGTACTTTGGCACTCATGTTGCAACCAATCTTTTTGAAATTGTGTAGCATCACTTTCACTCTGGTAATATAATTTGCATCTTTATTTATTTCCAAGGAAATTAAAACCAACATTTCTGAAAGCATTCCAGGCATCCTTCACTTCTCGACTCATAGTATTCTTGAATTGACATCTCCATCCTTGGTTTTCAAAGGTACTTAAAGCACTCTCTGCCTTTATCTAGAGTTTTCACAAATTATTTCATTAAACCTAATTTTACACGAAGAGGTGGCAACAATACTGTTGAGGGATTAATAAGAGGTTCACTTTTTATAAGTTTTTTTTTTTTTTTTTTTTTTTTTGCCCGGTGTTAAGTTAGTCCTAAATGCCCATTGTTCCCTTTCCCAGTGTTCTGAACTAGCTCTGTTGTCCTCACATAAAAAAACAAGGATATTTTGTGAAACCAGCCTGCTGAGAAAGTAATAGCCCAATCTTGAAATCTCCACACACTAGCCATACTGTACAGCAACGCAAAGAAGGTTCCTGAAAGGAATGTACCACCTTACACAGTGAGACAAGGACAGCGAATGTGTGTGACAGGGAACGCATACTACACAAGGAGCAGAACCGCCCTATTCACTCTGTACACTAAAACCGAGAAGATTCATTCACAAAAGTGGAAGCCGTCAGAATGTTTTTGAATGGTCTTTAACTGTACTGACATGGAGTGTCATAAACCTGTCCAGGGAGGGTGTGGGAAACTTCTGCAATCCTCCTGCGTCTCAGGCCCCGTGGTATACTGTAGATGGTGTTCGTACTGTAGTTTTTATAACAAAAGCTTAACATTTTCATGTCTCCTTTGAAACAAAAGAGTGGGTTACAGGAATGGCAAGTTGAATGTTTCCATTATGAAGCAAAACACCTTTAACACTTTCTGAGAAGTATCTGTGATAAACCTACACTCTTTGGAATTATTCATTTTAAGGGAAGACACTTTTTTTGTACATCCCTGGAGTGAATATAGTTGGTAACATAAAAACATCTACACATAAAATATAAGATGTAAACATAATAATACTTATATTATTTCACATTATAAGTAGCAAAAATGAAATTATAAGCTGTTGAGCCTTTCTACACACAATAAGCACGCGGTAATATTACTACTGTCTGACCAATACAAGAAGGCAAACTAGAGGAATGTGTAATGTAATCACTTTTTCTGTCCCCACGGTGTTTATGCCCGCCTTCCCAGTATGACAAGGATGCTAGATTCGTTTAAAATATGCAAGTGTTGTCACATAACTCAGCTATGCTATTTTTATACCAGTTACTGCAAAGAACAATAGATCTGTAAGCATGGGTGATTCATATGTACTCTCATACACTCATTTCCTAGTAAACAAATCTGCTAACAGAGCAGATAAACGGTTCAAACCCCTCTCCCCTTCACTCATCTTTTGCCTTATTGTGGTACGTACAGGTTGCTCCGGTTTCCCCCGTCAGCATTCCTCCAATTGCTCCATAATATTTTCTATCATTCATTTGCCCTCATGTATATCATCCACTACCTTCACCTTCATAACAGGCATTGGGCTGATCACCTATCTTGGTTCTCTATCAGATCCAAAGCTTCAGTTCCTCAGATCCGACCTTAAGGGATCGAGGAACAAGAATCCCCTATCACCACGATAATGGTACAATTAGGGAAGTTGAAGAAGAAGATGTACAGGTCACGCGTTAGTTCTTGAATGAAAATTTTATATGAAAGTTTGGGTGCCAGTCACTTCACTGCTCACCTTCTTCGGGAACGTTGGTATCGAGGGAGAAGTACAGTCTTCTGAGCTGTTTGGCTTCTTCCTTCATATATTCATAGATAATAGCAATAATCTCGCGACTTTAACAATGTAGAGGTTTTCCTTTTATTTTTTAACATTGCATGAGGCATTGTCACATTAGTAACCAAATAACATGTAATCACATAACTAGCACTCGTTAAAACACTTGCACCGTACCGCATAATTATATTACTCGACAAAGCGTTGAGACCTATTGACCTTTAGGTGACCAGCGCTGTGATCGTCTCTTATCAGGTCTTATCTAGTCGATTAGAAGAGTGAAATATTAGTAAGTTGAAGTATAGTAAGTTATGAAACACAAATAGAGCGATTGGAAGCTGCGTGTGTCTATATGATATGATTTCTCGCGCCTGCCGATGTATGACACATTGCTGTCCAGAAGACAGACTATACATACACTGGACTCGCCATGTATGTGCGATAAGCTGAGGTAAACATCTCTGTGTTGCGATTTTTTCCCGATACGCCTTCTCGCTTTGCCATATAGTACAAACGCAACAGAGGAAAGAAGAGTTGTTTGTTATGGTAACAAACTATTTGCTGACCTGTTTATTAAGGGTAGGACAGCTCACTGGATTTCCGCTGAAAGACGTTAGCCAACAATTAACACGCAACCTATACATTACGAAAAATGTTGAAAACAGAGAATTTTGAATTACAAAAAATTCTGATGTGGTATTCGAAAACAGATTTCAGTTTTGTAATGAGTGTAAAACTGTCATTCAAAAACGCTCATTCATTTAAAAAAACACACACAACAAAAGCCATGCAAACGGTGTCATTTGTATTAAATACTGTTGAGAATGTGGGTATAAGGAATGTGTTTTGACATCAACATTTCTAGCAACAGGATCGTTCTATAGTAGAGACAAATTATCTTATAATGTCGTTTGTGGTTGAGATGCTCTGGAAAGTTAGGGGCGACCGTTTGTTTACGGTACAGGTTTTACCGCACTAGGTTATGTTAGAAGTGTTGCCTAGTTATACGTTGCTTAAATCACCTGCAATAAATAAATACGCGAAATGAACTAAATTAGATTTACTTACTAATCAAAATTGCAACGTATGGAAACCATATCTCCAAAAACAACTTGATAATCTACACCTTCCGGTAAATCTACGTCACTTCTTCCCTCGTCTTAGGAGACTGCTCTGTAAACAAACAAAAACACACAAACTTGTTAGAGAGCACGCAAATAAGAAAGAAAAACTTAGGTAATACAAAAGTATGGGCAATAGTATTTTCGCATTTGTGAGATGTAGCTGTTTTACTAAGAGATCAGTGTAATTTGTTTTTTTCTTGTACTCTTAACTACCAGCTAAATTGTAAAAATATATCAAGGATGTAAATGTAGGTATTTGTTGTATGCTTTTACTGAGATCTGTCATTGTGCTCCGCAGTAACGTGTGAGGCTTCCATGGATGTGGTCTTGCGATCGATCCCTAGGGCCGGCTTCGCTGACTTAAGTTTTTTCCCTTTGTCGCCAGGCGATTACTGGAGAGATTATATATGGGCCGAGCCGTGGCTGAGTGTTTAGTTCGCTCCGGTCTCATCATGGCGACCTAGGTTCGATCCCAGACCACCGCAAAGTGAGATTTGTGGTGGACAACACGGCGCTGAAGTGGGTTTTCTCCGAGATGTCCGGTTTCCCCTGCCATTTCATTCCACCGATGCTCCATCTTCATCTCATGTATGACAGTGTCATCGCCTGCGGTGTCGTATATAGTAAAAGCGAGCGTACGCTCAGTGTACGTTTACTATCAGTGTACTGTGAAATGTAGTTTCTATACACTTAAACTGTATGGACCCTGCCCTCGGTACTGTCGTGGCACCTTAGGTAGGCCGCCCTCTGTCTCCTTCGCCTCATCCTTCCTCCCGGGGTTGGCCCACTTGAGGGCATAGGAACAATGGGCCCAGCATGGTGGCCTACGTACCGAATCCCCTCCGTAATGAAATCCCCAATCCCAATCCCCAAGAATGCCAGCCTGCACAACACTAAGGCTGCTTGTTCTGACGTTCTCGAATACAACGGGGAACTTCGGCGTCCTAATAGGAGAAAATAGCCAACAGAATTGCTTAATAAATTGTGGATAATCTTGCAGGGAATTCTTTATTACTTTGTAATAATTATTTTGGTGCTAAAAAGCTTCACCACCAAGCTCATGAGGATAAAATTATTTAAGAACTGTTTCAACAAAAGTTCTTAACCTCTAAATTCCGTTGACCTATAGATACGCGAAAAGCTTTCTAAGTTTATTTTTGTAGTTGAAAAAAGACAACCATGTGTAGGATTTTTGTGAAAATATTTACTAATGGGTGGAACTGTGCCTTCTTTGTTGATGATGGCCCTCTGCCCCACCCAGACCTGACATTGCACGAAGAAAAACCTGTACAGAAGGCAAAATACGATTCGGAAAAAGGTCTGCATACAACCTGCTTGCTCCTTCCGCATTTTAATGGGCTTCACCTTAACATTAGTACCATGTCTGTGAACTCTCGCTTCGTAAACACGCCAGTCGTGAATCAAAACAAAATCTGTCCGCACGACTGTAGTAGAAACATGCTCACATCCTGACTTGATACCTTTAGAGGTCCCGGCCTAAACCAAGCCCGAAAATAAATTATACTATACCACCTGTCCGAAACTGTTATTGAATTTTATTTAAATTACATATTATTATTATTATTATTATTATTATTATTATTATTATTATTATTATTATTATTATTATTATTATTATTATTATTATTATTATTATTATTATTATTATTATTATTATTATTATTATTATTATTATTATTATTATTATTATTATTATTATTATTATTATTATTATTATTATTATTATTATTATTATTATTATTATTATTATTATTATTATTATTATTATTATTATTATTATTATTAAAATCCACAAAGTATTGCTGCCTTCGATGCGAAAGGATCTAGGTTGGATTTCCGGTACAGACATGGTGATATTTTCCTGCTGGTAAGGGTTGGATCAAATCTGACGAAATGCGTTACGGAAGTACTGGCGCCTGAGGTCTTGTAAACGCATCTATTAAGTGGCAATTTAATGGCATACTGCATTACATCCGTTCTATCACTGCACTCTGCCCAAAATGTTTTGGGTGTGGGTGGACGGAGGAAGATAGTTTGCTGGTGCCGTACTCTTGTGATGTTATCCGGAATTTGCAGCAGCAAGGATTTATTATTACTGCCATTAATACGTGGGCATGCTCCGATAATTTTATTGTGCTATTCCAGTATCTCAACATCACGAAAAAGAAAAAAAAAACTTATATATTATTTATTTTTTCTATCTTTAGTTTTCCTTTAAGTGCAAAACTTGTGGCTATTTTTATTTTTTATTTTCGTAAAGAATAACGCTAATAATTTAGATTAAAATATCCACTTACGTTAAAATTTTGCATGGCAGAGGAAACTGCTTATATTCAATGTAATAATGACTTGTTTTATCTTTATTTTCAAGCCCTCTACCCTCTCCCCGAATCAACAAACATTTTCCAAATCAAGTCCGCTTTTGGGCCTGGGTTCCGAGAGTTGGCCTGGGACCGTGCAAATCTCCATTGTCTACAACTTCTAATGGCTATGCTGAAGCAGAAAGGAATCGATGACTGCGACCTCTCACCGTCTTGCCCAATAAGAAAAATAAATACTAATAATACAGAAGCAATGTTTGAATAAAGAGTAACTGCAAAAGGCCATCCATGAAAATGCTGAAAATGTTTGTTCCTCTCCCCCTCCCAAGCCTGTTGCCCATTGTAAACTTACCTACAAATGGAAATGAACCTATGCTTGTATTGTGAACACTTACCCTTTTGCCACTATCCACCAATCGTCCATACATTAATGGATTTATCCGTACATAAATGAATTAATTTTCGAAAGAGAATATCCAGTAATTTTGTTTATAAGTATATTAATGTATGTAATTTTTTAGTATGATAAAATTCATTAATTTTATGGTAAAAAATGAAGATAAAAGGAAGAAAATCTTATATATTTTGGTAGAATTAACTATTGTAGAAGAATGCTGAACCGTTGGTTAACGCAGATCTTTGGAAAGCTTAGTAGATCATAAAACTGCGAAGCTGCATTTGTATCCGAGAGATTATCCAGAATGGAGGTTCAGCCCCATATCTGGCACGAGGCTAAAGCGCCAGCTAAATTGAGAATAAATTTAAGGAAGACATACTAATTTATTTAACGATATTTGTTGATCATTTAGGTCGAATAATTAAACTGTAGAGGAGGGGTTCCGTCCCCTTCAGCTGCCGTGGTGCGGGCGCTGCGGACCCTTAGCACTCGTGGTACCTCTGACGTTACTAGAGGAACCTCGGGCCGAACTGCCGAGCCCCTCCCGTCGGATAGCTGTTCGGATTGGGTTGGATTGGGTTATTCCCGACACCCACGGGGAATTGGGTACCTCCGGCCAGGCTACGACCACCCAGAGGGGGTAGAGGGTGGCCTAATAAGTCCCGGGTACTAGGCTGCAGAGCTAGTAGAAGGTGTGCTAGATCACCAGGCGGCCCCACCGAGGTTTTCGGTAGCCTTACCTGCGGAGTTGACGCGCGTAAGTGGCGTATCAACTTCCAACCGTCTTGACGTTGTGCTCAGCGGGGGGGGGGGGGGGCTTTTGAGGCTCCAGATATTGCACTATGGAAAGAACCCCGGAGTATCCATCGCTCCCGGGTAGGAGGCCAGGACTAATGGGAGTAGAATCTCTGCACTTAACCTGCATTTTTTTTTTTAATTTACGTCCTCCAACGTTAAGTCATATCGGACGATGAATGGAATGGGTGAAATGATGCTCAAATGAGCCCGGGGTCCATAGAGCTTAGAGTTATCCGACATTCATCTTTCAGGATAAGGGAAACCCCAGGAAAAAAACCTTATCCAAGTAACTCGCCCTGACCGAGATTCGAACTCGGGACCTCTTGAACGTGAGACAGACATGCTACCACCACGCTACCGAGGCGGGCCACTTAACTTGTATCTAAATATTATCCTCAATATGGTAACAATTGAATTATATCTGCTAGGTTTTGATATATCCAGACTTTGCAGTTTAAAAATAATTTTCCGTAACAATAATACTAAGTGCGAGTAGGCAATAATTGCAGAAATGGTGACCTGAAGTTACTGCTAAATCTGCCTAACTGAAGTCCAGTCTTTAAGCGCTTGGGTGACCAGTAATATAGATCACTAGGTTTCTAAAGAACGAAGGAAAAGAAGCAAAATACTCCTTCTTACATTAAGTCCCGTATAGGAATCCGGACCATCAACCTTCCTACATATACTGCCAGCTCTTAAAGGTCTAATTCGTATCTGAAACGCGAATGTTGCTGGTGTCTTTCTAAAATTTTATTGCTCCCGGAATGTTCAATATTTTCAGAATTTTCTCTATCTGCCTTATGAGCAGCCTGATTCTGACCAGTGATTTCTGGTCGACTTAATTTACTAGTATCTTGGATTGTATTGTATTGTGCAACGGTAAGATTGTGCAAAATGCGCGAGGGATGGTAAATTAATTAAATACTCTCACCTGTGGGGACGATCATGAAGAATTCTTGTAGATGTATGCCTCGGCGCTCTGGAGCAATGAGTGAGTATCGGAATGAAGATTATTTTATGCTGCTATGATTGAAAAATAACTACTTTTCTCCTTTAAATATTTTAGAATTTATTCCGCAAAACTATTAATATTTTCTATTATAATTTTAAATTTCATAGATTCTGTCCTTTCATAAAATGATTATTGTTGCATCGTTGAGCTGTAAGTTTCTGCAGACTTGCAGATCGACACCACAAAAAAAGAGTCTTCCACGACGTTGATCTTGTGCAGAATGATGCCAAACTATCTACATATTCTGGATTCTCTGCGCACAATGTTTGCAGAACATCCAAATTACGTCTACCCTATTGATCCACGTCACATTACGTAATTATATTATAGTAATAACCAACCGGAACACTATTACTTAAGTTGTATCATTCTGTGGCCTACCCTATTTCACATCCTATTTTATAAAAATCACCTTTTCCAGAACAATCCAGAACAAATTTCAAAATACAAAAAATAAGAAATAACCGTCACAATTGGATTACGGTACGGAATGGATTTGGCTCTGCGACTAGTCTTGATCTATTGCACCTATGCCCTAAGTAGGGCATCTCTGGAAGGAAGGATGAGGCAAGAGGAGACAGAGGGCGGCCGCTCCGAGCACGACAATGTAGAGGGCAGGTTTCCTACATTTTACTACCGCGCGGGATGGCTCAGGCGGTTTCGTCTGTGGCCCGCATTCGGGAGGCCCGGGTTCGATTCCCGTGGCCGACACCTGACCCATTGGTTTTTTCGGGGGTTTTCCCGGGTCACTAGGCAAATGCTGGGTAGGTTAATTACATCCCCAGAATTTCCTGTCCCTCCACTTCATCTCCATTATCATTTTACATCATCTCTCATCTGGTGGTCTCTTTCAGGGTAGAAGTGTCGGCGGGAGTATGGGCGGTGCATGGCAAGATGATATGCTCTGGGGAAGACTACTTCCTCCTCCGGTAGTTCGGTTGCCGGTCTCTGCTGGGACCATTTCGGGACCGCCAGCCAGGGACCTTTGAGGCTCGTTGCTGTCTCGCTGTGGGGGAGCGAGTTCGTTGTCGGGGGAAGTCTCTATCCAAGTAACTGTAGGGACCCTTCCCTCTGTACTGTCGTGGCTCCTTGGTTTGGCCTGTCTCCTTCGCTTCATCCTTCCTCCTGGGGTGCCCCCACTTGGGGGGCATAGGAACAATGGGTCCGGCATGGTGGCCAACGTACCGAATCCCCTCCGTAATGAAATCCCGATCCCATCCCTACATTTTACTAGATGGATACTCCCCGGCAGGCGAGCAGAACTGGCAACTCACCCGGAAACGGCCTCACCAGACGGGCTCGGAGATCGGAGACCCTCCTACCGCAGGAGGAAGTTTTACTCAGAGCATGTCATCCTGTCTTGTACCGCCGAAACACCCGCCGACACTTCTACGCTCAAAGAGACCAGCAGAGAAGAGGTGATGTGAAATGACCATGGAGATGAAATGGAGGGACAGGAATTTCGGGGAATGTAATTAACCTACACAGCAGTCGCCTGGCAACCCGGGAAAACCCCCGAAAAGCCCAGGGCTACAGGAATCGAAACCGGGCCTTCCGTATGCGAGCCACAAACGAAACCGCCTGAGCCATTCCGCTCGGTTGCATAGCTACACTAAGGAACTCGCTAATAACCTAAGTCAAAATGTTATGCTTGGCTAATGACTGTAACTCACATATTAGCTTGTCTTATTTCAAATATTTACCTATCTGCCTAGCTTTTCTTACTGAAGCTGCAAATTTGATCCTTCAATAATTCTGATGTCAACATGTATCGACTGGAATCTATTATTTCTCCAAAGACTTACCTCGATTAATATGAAGTAGCTAGGGAAAAAGTGATTTCTTAAAAGTAACCTAAAGAAGTCATAAGATAAGCAACAGTAGGAGGAAAACGTCGTGAATGTAACACATAAAATTTATTATAGTGTTTGTTTTACCTCACGGTATAATAACATTATTACTGCTGGCAAGTTTATCCTAAGACAGTAAGTTCTTAGAATGAAAACATTCATTACTCGGCCATGGACGCCAGTTAATGTGCTGTCAGTTGTCCAATAGATAGTGCTTGTCATTGACATGAATTCCAGCTGGTTCCGTGTCAGGTGTCCTACCGTTAATCTCGTTCTTGTTATGGTAACCGTTAATCTCGATCGAACACTTAACTGGAAAACTTGCACATAGAGGTTAAGGTACGTCAACAGCGTTTGAGTTTGTTTCAAGACGGCAAGAAGGGCACCTGAGACAGCGGTTGCCGGACAATGGTTCACAAAGAAATAAAAGAAGTCACAAGAACAGCTGGCGCTGACGGTTACAATACCATCTGGAAGTAAGGGGGATAGGGAAGGGCACAATTTCTTTCAGCCTTGTTTACTCTCTTCATTTCTTGATGTCGACGTGAGACACAGCTTATGTAGCGAAAACGTTATTTGGACGTGAACATATTTCCTCCTTTGGCAAACATATAATGATGAAGACTGCTAAATTTCTCGCTTAAAACGCTTGGGTCCGCGTTTTATCACACGCAGAAATATTGCTTTCCCAGCATTTTATTAGAAATCACTCGTCTGTGTACAACTGTTTGCGGTAATGCTTACCCTATAGTAAACACTAGCAAAAGATCCGATTTCGAAATCTTCCAAAAGTGCACGTTTTCCGAAAGTAAAAAGCCTGTGCATATGTGCGAACAGCATATATGAAGGACAAAAATCGACGTCCAGTATCTTCCAAAGATGTGAAAAGAATTTTTTCAAGAATTCTCTCACAACTACCCTTTACAGGGGAAATGTTTCACTATTTTCTCAAAAATAGCTATAGCAACTTTAATTAAAATATTTGCAGATAATTAAACGGTTGTCTTCAATTTTTTCCTAATACTCTTCATTCAAAATGAAGTTTGTGCAGTTTTGTATAATTGGTAAGCTATGAGAGACAAAAATTTGCAATTTATTTCCAATCATTTTTATGACTTTAGCTATTTCCGAAATATCCGTTGTGATTTTTTTGTTTGTTTTGTAATTTACGTCCTCCAACATTAAGTCATATCGGACGGTGAATGAATTGGATGAAATTATGTACCCTGACCGAGATTCGAACTCGGGACCTCTTGAACGTGAGGCAGACATGCTACCATCTACGCTACCGAGGCAGGCATTGGTTTGAATTCATACTTATTGTCACCGATCGCATTTTTGTGTTGGAGCTGCGACAAGCCAGTGTCGGACGCGTGCGCAGGAAATAAAGAGACAAAGAGTGGCGCGCGGGCGGGAAAGACACAGTTTCGCGCAGCACTGAACGCTTGCCGAGAGAGAAAGAGAAATAAACAGAGAGAGAAAGAGACAGAGAGGTCTGGATATTTCCGTGTTTCTCTTGCCGCCGCGATCTTTCTCCGGAGCACTACTGCATTCTAGAACAATGACTGGAGGTATAAAAACCCCGCAAAGTGTTAGAGCAGAGTGAGTTGTGAGTTGAGTTGTGTAGCTGAGTTGTAATTGTGCGTTTGAACTATACCGCAGCGAATTCTTTCGTTTGTTTACCTGAGACGGGGAACGAGATGA
>JAUKNK010000105.1:0-20000 GCA_030765055.1 Mantis religiosa | reverse complement strand
GTATGGTGAAGCAACGGTGGATGTCAGTACTGTTAGGCGATGGATTCGTCGCTGTAACGAAGCTGAAGGGCAAACACCATTGGCAGATGAAAAGCGAAGCGGCAGGCCGGTGACTGCAGTGACTCCATGCAACATTCAGCGAGTCGATGGCATCATTCGTAGTGATCACTGGGTAACAACAGGTGCATTGTGTCGCATTACCTCCCTCAGCAATGGCAGTGTGATGACGATTATTCAACAACTGGGTTACTCAAAAGCTTGTTCACGATGGGTACCAAGAATGTTAACCGCCTAAAACAAAGAAACAAGGAAACAAATAGCCTCCGAACACTTGCAGCCCTTCAATTTGGAGGGAGAGGAGTTTCTGGAAAAAAATTGTTACTGGAGACGAAACGTGGGTTCATGTTTTTGAACCTGAATCAAAGAGGCAGTCAATGGAATGGCATCACACGTCACCGAAGAAAATAAAATTCAAAACTCAGCGGCCGATAGGGAAAGTTATGGCGACAGTATTTTGGGATGCAGAGGGTGTGCTTATGATTGATTTTTGGAGCGGGGATGCACAATAAATTCTGTCCAATACATCAGAACTCTCAAAAAGCTGAAAGCACGTCTTGGCCGAGTTCGCCCAACAAAAACTATGGTGGATGTTCTTCTTTTGCATGATAATGCAAGACCACACACCAGCCGTTACACCACTGCAGAAATTGAGAAATTGGGGTGGCAAGTCTTACCTCACCCCCCATACAGCCCTGACCTGGCACCACCAGACTTCCATCTGATCCATCCACTAAAGGAAGCTCATCGTGGGATTCATTTTGAAGATGAGGAGGCTGTGAAAACGTCCGTGCGTCAATGGCTTAGGAAGCAAGACCGTGTGTTTTACTACACTGGAATAAATGCCCTAGTCAAAAGGTGGACCAAAACTGTGGAAAAGGACGGAGATTATATTTAATAGTGACAAATTAATCATCAATGTTGTAGTTTTCAAGCTATGTAAATTGGATTCAATTTTCTTGGCAATTAAAAGAGAGAGAGAGAGAAAACAACAGGAGGCATTATTTTTTTATCCACCCCCGTAAATATAGTAACCGAGCATTGAATGCAATACACATTCTTCTATATTAAAAAGAAATCGTATTTGAAAATGAGAATGATGTTTGAAGCGTAAACAATTGTAGCAAAATATATTTTATTAACATGCGGTTAGTTAGATTGCACTAAAAACATTAAACATTTGCAGTACGAGGCGTTTCATTTTAATGTTAAGGTTAGTCAGAATAGTATTTTTTGGCAAAAATGATGGTGATGATATCTGCTTATTTGGTGTTTCCAAATAATCTAGTTTTTCTTTGATCTTGCTTTTGATGTCAATTTCATAAGTCTTATGTACACTAGTATAATGTTCTGGGACATAGACTAAAGCAAAAGATGCTGGTTCATTCTTTATACGAACACTAGAGCCATGAGCCACTTCTATTTTCAGAAAATAAGGTTCCCGTTTAACTGCTATTTTGGCCCGTTCGCTTCCATAATTCCGCAATCCAGAACACTCTCTTCGACGTTACACAATCGAAAGACGCATTCTTTCCTAGCTGTTTTACCAAAATTACTGACTCTTCCTTCACTCGTTGCCATAATTACCAATCAAACTTAATTTTCTGGTCCACGTCACACATTAAATAATCTAATTTTTAAAACTACCAATCATAAAACCTTCACATTATTTCATTTACATGTTGCGTCATCTCATGATCTACTGAAATTTAACAATTTCTTTTCTTACTCATTTTAACATGTCCATATTGATTTTTAAAACACATATTTAAATATTTTTCAACTCTCGGGGGCCTAAACCAAAACAACCTCTACAATTTAAAACGTAAACAGTTGTAGCGCAGGCGCTATTTTGATGTTACGATTAGTTAACTTGTGTGCCGAGACCGCACCGTAACGCACGGCCTGGGGGAGGAGAGTCGGATGGCTTTGTTTGGGTTCAGCTTCCTGTGCGGCGTTGCCAGCCTGCCATGTAAACAAACCATGCAAATCCATTGTTTCTATACTTCTTAGCTGTAGATAAACTATGTCTTTCCACCTCACGTGTAACAGTATATGTTTACATCTACTGCATTTCTAATGCCAAACAAAATCTTAATTCTACTCCATTTTCTTCAAATTCCTTTAGATCGCATGGACTAGCTCTTACTTTTGAGGCCTAAACATAATAAACTAAATGCTTAGTAATATTGTTTATAGTGTGTGTTTTGTGAAATATTTCCCGTTGCACAGAATTTTAAGAAAAGTTAGAACGCTAAGAAGGTATTTGCGGTTAAATGACTAAAGATTAGAAGCTTCTCTTTCAAAATCATTACTAATCACTAAAAAATTGCTACTGTAAGAATACTTCTTAACACAAGTGTAAGTTTACTTTCTAACAAACACTCAAAAGACGCATTTACGACGAACGTGTTAATTTAATTACAGAATGTCACCTAAAAGAGAAGAAATTCTCGAAAAAATTGAATGCTGCAACAGAGTGCGTAAAAGCGTTGCACGACAAATAGATATGTGGACTGATTTTCTAATGGCAAATCATTCCTAAATATTCGAAAATTTGTTTCTATGGGCAATTTTACTCGCAAAAGAACAGATAGAGAATAAAAAATTTAAAATTTACGGATTAAAAATACGGTTGTTTACTAAGCGTTTGAGTTAATCGATGTTGTTGCTCCGCTGACATTTTACACATAGAAGTTGGCAACGCTTACGATAACACGATAAAAGAGCAGTAAACAAGAACTGCAACATTGGGCTTCCTTTAGCTTCTACGCTGCCAGCATTCTATTCCCTCCTTGTTCTGGCTGGAATCCTCATCGGCAATATTCGTTTATTATCGTTTACTATCGCACAGCAGTATACATAATTTTAAAAATCTCCAGTTTGCATCCTCTCTACATTTTCAGCATTTTTTTTTTTTTTTTTTTTTTTTTTTTTTTTTTTTTTTTTTTTTTTTAGTGGGAACTCTCGCAACTATAGAAAAGGGTTTTAATTTGCATAGTTTGGTGAAAGATGCACTTAAATACACTATAAACTATTACATTCATTTTATCATACCGGATGTAAATATATAGGATACGCATTGATAAATGATCCTTTGATTACAATGCGGAGCTGCTTTAATAGTATTAAATAAATTGTAACTTTTTTCACTACCGATTTTTTTTCCAGTTGTGTCTTATAATTTCTTTAATTTTATTCCGAAATGACAGCTTAGTCACATAATTTCACTATAGCTATGTGTTAGTAAATAATAATCTACAGATAATTTAACTAATTACGTTAGGAAAATGTCATAGGATATACAACAATAAAAGACAATACAAAATGGCATGTAAAGAATCGATTTAATGTTGCATTATCTACTGCAAAGCTACTTGAGTGGTTTCAATTGCGGCAAATATGCAAATTGTTACTTTTTTTTCAGCCGGACTAAAATAATTGTTTTGTTTCATCAATGGTTTTTTTGTACATAACAGGAATATAACCTCCACAAATTCCGATGTCCACACATATGAAATAAGGGGAAAGAATAACTATATAATTAAAGGTCACAGGCTAAAACTTTTTGAACATAAGCCCCAATACTTTTTCAAAAGTACTTAATAAGCTTCCGGAAAGCCTAAAAAATACGATGTCAGCTGCTAAGTTTAAATCTAAACTGACTAAATTCTTGTTAAGCAGAGCCTATTACAGTATAGATGAATATTTTGATGACAACTTCGATGATTTTGGATAATTATGTTTTGTATATATACACGTGTGTGTGTGTGTGAGAGAGAGAGAGAGAGAGAGAGAGAGAGAGAGAGAGAGAGAGAGAGAGAGAGAGAGAGAGAGAGAGAGAGAGAGAGAGAGAGAGAGAGAGAGAGAGAGAGAGAGAGAGAGAGAGAGAGAGAGAATATGAATGACAATTTTTTGACATTTATAATTGTTTACTTTTAAGAGAGAGTATGCATTACAAATGACATGGCTTAATTGTGTCCAAACACTGTATTAAGTTGCAATAAATATTAAAATATGACAGGAGCTTTAACTCATATTTAACACATACACTGTACTAGCATTTGTCTTGTGAATTAAAATCATAAAGGCTTCAGATTATTTCATGACAATTTATCTTTGAATTAAAATTTAAAGAATAAAATGATAACCTGGCATAGACAATATTTGGATCTATAAGATGTTTCGAAACGACACCGAACGAATATAGCCGTGTCGTAGTTTATAACTTAACTATTCCGAATTTCGGTGTTGCAGCTTCGAAATTTTCTTAGGTATAAATTTATGCATAATTAAATATTACATTATTTTGTGATTAGGCAGCGCAGGAATCACTGGTGTGCGAACCTCAAAAGTTGTTATTAGGACGCATCAGCCTCGAAAACAAAAGCAGTGCTCCTTGCTCTTTATCAGTGACCCTAGCCTACCTTTCAGGTGATGGGGTAAAGGGCAGTTACTTGTGAAAAAGATCGACCAATGACTCGGAGACTTACAAGGTTGCTCATTTTGCTATGATCTTAATTGTACAGTACTTTCAACCAGTTACTGTAAAATCAGCAGCTTCCTTTTAAGTTACAAATGCTTTATTTGGTATTATTAAACACAGTGAAACAAAATGCTTGCCTCATTGCATAAGGCATTTAGTTTTGTTTAACTTTATCTACAATTCTTTGATATTGTTTTCTGTTCTTTTTATCATTTAATGCTTCCATCCTCAATCTCACCAACATTAACTTCTATCTAAAAGGTTTAAGTTGCATATGGCCACCAGCTTATTTGCCATCACGGACTGTTATAACCGAATGTTGGAACACGTTAAACACCCATAAACAAATAACTAAGGAATAGCATCTTTATTGCGGTTTCATAAGCCAAAGAAAATTTTAATAGTAGCAAACTACCGTGGAGTATGCCGGTATGTTTACAAACTGCTACAACAGGCGGCACGGTGTCACCTACCTGCGATTCCTTCGATAGCGTGAGACACGTAGCGCTGCTTCTGTCACTGCCTAATCCACACTCATTCTGGTGCGTTTTTAATGTGGCTATATTGGCGGTAAACTACCTATATGTGTCACACAGAAGCTGAAGCTGTCGTTTTGAAACATCCTGTATATATCCGCTTATTTATCTGCATCTATTTACCAGAATACCTTCTCACTATTCAGTCCTTCTCACTACAGTCCTTGATGCTAAATAACTCTTAAATATATTAAAACTAAAATTAATATAATAAAACGAAAGCATGCCAGTTTGCAATTTTCTAACTTAGGGCATCAGATGTGTCAGTCTCATTTCGATATCAATTTAATTACAACACACGGCCATGATTTTCTGGAATTAAATTCATTTAGTCACGAATTAAGGCGGTTGAACTATAAATCGACATTATGCAAATTCCTGCAGCATTCCTACTATAAAGGAGAACACAGCAAGGAATGAGGTAAAATGCATATTAGCAGTGCAGTAACTTTAACAGCCAAGTAGTCCATCGTTCAATTTGCTCGAAACCGCCACGTTCACTCCTCCCTCGTAAATTCTCCGCACATTAACTGTCATTTACCGCCTTCGTTAGCCCTTCTCGGTAGCGCAGATGGTAGCATGTCTGCCTCACGTTTAAGAGGTCCCGAGTTCGAATCTCGGTCAGGCTGAGTTACCTGGATAAGGTTTTTTCGGGGTTTTCTCTTATCCTTCAAGACGAATGTCGGTAACTCTAAGCTCCATGGACCCTGGACTCATTTGAGCACCATTTCACCCGATTCATTCACCGTCCGATATAACTTAACGTTGGGGCGGACGTAAATTAAAAAAAAAAAAAAAAAAAAAAAAAAAAAAACCCTTCGTTCCTGCAGAGACTACCAGATACTACCAACACTATATTGCGTTAAGTGAGATGTTCTCGTCTCTCGGTCTCTCTCTTTCTTTTTTCCAGTCCCTCAATTTTTCTCATTCTCGGCACTTTTTCTGTCCATCTTTCTATCCCTAGCTTACTGCCTTCTTTTAAGTCTGTACCTGATGACCCTGTAGTTGAGCGCCCTTAAACACACATCTCTCTCACCTTTTATTTCGCTCTCACTCCTTTCCGCCATTTTCTTACCTTTATGTGCAACATATATCAAATTCAACGTTTCAAAAATTAGTTTTTTTTTAATATTTTCTGTGGTGTCATCAAATTAAAATATATTTTGAAGATTGTTACGACATTGCAACTATGATACTTCCAGTGGCAGCTGTTTTATATGTACGAATTACGGTAGAGAACAATTGGTATAAATTTTTAATTATACAGAGTACTATCCCTTTTGGTAAATAATAAAACGTTTTCGTTGCAAATTAACTTTGTTATGTATCATGCTTTAAAAACCTATGCAATAATATAATTCGATGTTTTATGACCCATTAAAAACCACACGATGGAGAAAAACTGTGCATCACATTTATATAACACTCAGTTTGGCCATTCAGGAAAGAAAAGCAGACATGCAACCGGGGTATGCAACCCTCACAACCACATACATACAGACAAATATTTCATTTAATTTATCTTTTCCACGGAGGTCTATTATACATACTCATTAGCATAACTTATTCATTCGAAATCGAAAATTACAATGGAACATTGGTTATGTGACACTATAGGCAATTCAAACTCAAATCCTGACATAAACAGATAGCTACCATAATTGTGATTAAATTCAAACTTTTCACTGCGCGCCTCCTCATTTCAGTTAGAATGAATTTATGGGTTCCCAATTCGGGCAGCTCAACCCTGAGTAGCCTTCATCAACGATGACCCTTTTTGTTTTCCTTCCTAGGAGATACTCAGGTTAATTATCCTTGATAAAAGATCTCCCAATATTTGTAGAAAGCAATGGTGAATCAGTAAATGGTAGCATGAGACAGACACCGCACTTAAACGTGTTTGTTATGTTACCAGTAGCATGGCTTTCTTACATAACGAGTTCAAAACATGTACCACTTTATTCATAATTTAGTACCTTTTTAGAGAGCGAAGAGCGGCGTGGTAGACTAATAGGACCATAACTGACATAGGAGTGCCTTTACTGTTTTTCGGCCCATTTTTATTTTAACCCTTTCTTGCGTAATCGCTTTATATAAAGCCCCGTAATATACAAGTATATTACAAGTGATGTAATACTACCGAGTATTATCAATGCAAGGGTTGATGTTTACAGACGTCTGATATGCTTATGTAGGCGAAAATGTTAAAAGTTTTGAACACTATATTTCCACAACTCGTTTCCAAATTTGAGTTCCGAAGTTATGAACTATTTGCTCTATTGAAGTTGCAAGCAGGAACAGTGAGGTGGTTTTATAACCAACGTTTTTTTATTTTTTTATTTTTTAGATATTGAGGTGAAACAACAGACAAGTTTTGATTTTTAAAAAAGAAAAACAAAAGAATTCTCTTAACAGGCGCATTATTTGCTAATTTTCTTTGTTTGTAGGTATGTTTATTGAGATTTGAGGGAATTTAGAAGAATTGCTTTCATATAATTTGAATTAAATACAAATTTCTTACACGTGTGTTGGTATAATAATTTAAAAGAATCTGATGTTCCACCCATGACTTTTTACTCTTGTACAAACTGTTCTTGCAAACTTGGATATCTCTATCTACTTTATGTTATTCAAGATAAACATTTGCAGAAATTATCTCATGCTAATCTGTGTGTAGCTGCAAGAAATATGTGCGAATACAGAAGGCTTTAAGCGATAGTCAAATCTTAAAAATAGCTTGCCATTAATTGGATTTACATGGCAAGAGATAAAAAATGAATAGATAACTGTTTCCCATTTGAGGAAAGCATAAGTATTGGAAAAATTACACAATTAACAAGAAATGTCTAGGAAACAGTTCACTAAAAAGTGACATAAAGTGTGTGTTTTGACAAGAACTATTTTTTTTTTCAGTAAGACTTGGTCAATAACTTACGATTTATCAGTAATGCAACATTTATCCAAATGAAGACAACCTTCGAAGGCATTCCCAAAGTAATGCAAAACCTAGCTTTCGTTTGGCACAAAACTGTCTTAAAAATATCGTAAGAACCATTTTTAAGAAAATAAAGAATGTCGGAGAGTGCTCCGGGTAAAGAGTAGTCTGGATGGGGGGGGGGGGGGGGGGTGGGATTTTCTTGAAAATATTCGTGTCGCATCATTGAAAGATACTGAGCTTGAATACCAAATTTTGTATTGCTGTCTTTTTATACTGTTAACAGGCACGGACATGGACACACACACACACACACACACACACACACACACACACACACACACACACACACACACACACACACACACACACACACACACACACGATTTTTTTTTCTAAAAATGCTGTTTTTATTCAGAGGACTGCAAAATGTAAATTTCCATTGAATTTTCTCTAAGAAATTTTTGGATGGGATAAAATTTCTTTTCTACGTTCTATGTACATAGTAGAGAAAGTAAAAGGTGATCAAAATAGATATCAAAATTTTCTTATTACTTAACTGCATTTCTACAATTGTTTATTTATGTTTCTTTCAGTCCACATTAAAAGAATCAATTTGACAGTATGAATTCATCAACTTTCATAATTTTGAAACAATTTTTGCAATATTTCAACGTGTCAAGGTTAAATTTATATCAAACGTTATATAAGCTAATATACCAATCAAAATACAGCGACACGGTAATTTTAAGGTTACATTTTTAATAGTTAATCAAATAAGTTCACCTAAAGATGCATTCTGAACTAGCAGAAACATGGAAGAAAGCTACAAGTGGAGTATTTACTTACTCTAAACTTTCCTGCACTGCATCTGCTCATTTAGCAGCGTTTAGTTTGGGAGTAGATACAGCCAATGCATTAATAATAACATACAAACTTGTTACCTTTAAATTTATTTTATTACTTTCCAAGTATACACAAATTTTTAATATAATAAATGCCTGTTAGGCATTGATTAAGTTCTCAGCGCTTGTATATAAATAAGCAGCAAAAGTTCTGGCATATAATTTTACACTAAATGTAAATAGTCTTTCAAAATATTTGGAACATAACATTTTCATACGGTAGCGTAAACAGTTTTTAAGATTAAGAAAAAAATCAAAGAATTAATAGATAGTTTCTTTTAGAGCATTAAAACGGTCACGTTGAGAATGGGTTTTCCTGAATGCAAAAGCAAAAAGGTAGTACCTAGCTATATATAAATTTCAAATAAATAAATATATATAGTGCAAGTCCTGCGCCATGGCGTAGCGGGCTAAGGCGGCATGCCTTGGTCCCTGGCCACGGAAAGCGTTTCGGGTTTGATCCCACCTCGTATTTGCACATAAAATTAATTTTCTTCGTAACGTCATATTTATGCACTAAAGCTAGTGTAAAGGCACAGTTAATGGACAAACGAATACATTATATATAAATGCATAAACAATAGCCAAATGTAATGGGTGATGTGTTAAGCTTAATATTACATAGGATAATTGCTTTTATCCGCTTCCTTTTCGGCGAAATCATATAAATGTAAAGTTTTTTTTTCTATTCGTTGTGTGCGGATAATGAATCTAAATATTGCCAAAGATTATTTTATTATATGCAATGGGCGTCCAGAAAGTAAGTTTTGTTTCAATTTATCTGCGCTGCAGCGCTGCGATCGCAGTTCCGCACATGCGCGGTAGAAGCTCTGTATCAAGGAGAAGAAACGTGCCCCATTGTGAGATCGCTGTCAGCCATATACGCTTCGTTGTGCTTGTTTACACTGTCGGTGTTGATTGAAAATCCCGCCGCTTGTGAAATGAGATCTGTGATTCGTTTTCTGAATGCTAGGAAAGTGAAACTAATTGGAATTTATCGGCAAATTTGCCATGTCAAAAGGTGTTGTGTTTCTTCACGAAAACACACGACCACACACTGCAAATGCGACGAAAAACATCCTACAGGGATTTGGCTGGGAAGTGTTTGACCACCTCCGTACAGCCCTGACATCGCTTCTAGCGACTTTCATCTGTTTTTGCATCTCAAATGTTTCCTTGGCGGTCAACACTTCAACAATGACGAAGAGCTGAAAGAAAATGTTTCCAACTGGTTGAAGACACAGGCGGCAAACTTCTATGAAGAAGGTATACAAAAACTTGTGCCTCGCCATGACAAATGCTTGCAAAATTTCGGCAGTTATGTGGAAAAGTAGTTTAAGAGTTGTAGAATTTTGTGCAATAAATAATTTTTCTGTATCTGTACACAATTTAATTTTATTACCAAACAGATCTTACTTTCTGGACGTACCTTGTATTTAAAGCGTTGCGTTCCATTTGCCATTATTTGGAAACAAGGTATTTATTTACTCGTAGGAATGAAAACATTTTATCGTTGTTATGTTTAAAGGAAACGTTAATGAAAGCAGATATACAAATATGGGACATAGTATGCGATGCTATTTCTTTCTTTTTTGTTCAGATCTATAAACCAAAAGTGGGCAATATACTCAAATACCTGAACTATCTGGTAAAAAATGGGAAGGATCGCCTTAAAACTTCAGTACATTGATTTCCACTGCATTCCCGCCCTATAAAAAGTATTGAAATTTATTACTAGTAAGTAGAAAATTCGATATCAAGATTTCAACATTTCCCCTCCTTAAATAAAATTAAAAAAAAAAAAAGACGGATGCGCATGTACGCGCCTGTCTGTGAACGACACTGAAGATCGAAAAGTGGTTAAATTTCAGCTTCTTCCAAGAATGCAACCCAAGATTTAGAAGAACTTTCACCCCAGACTACCTTTCATACGGGAAAAAAGTTTCGTTGTTTTGTATTTCCTCAAAAATGGTTCTGTACGTTAAGAATAAAATGCCATGTGTAAAGGCATTTGTATGAGAAATATGTATATCTCGATTTTCTTTTTGTGTAATGAACTGTGAATTCTTCATTCTGAATAACTTTTTTATAAATAGTAAAACGAAGAGATAAACAGACTCTTAAAAAATTTAATCTCTTGTTACATGCCTTCGTTTTGTAGAGTTAATTATTTCCGTGACTTTCTTGCTATTAAGTGATTTTAATTTTCAAATACGAGGGTTGTTCAATAAAGAATGATCATAATTTTTTACGGTCATAATTTTTCGCACTAAATTTCAACCTTATTCTGTTAGTTTAATGTGAAACAAACACGCCGTAGTTGTTTCCTTGTTGGCACTCCTGATTCCCGCCTGTGAGAACCAGGCAAGTTCAGACATGTTCAGTATCGCCTACCGCTGTAATGGATGTAACATGCAGTTAAAGTTGATGTTAGAGGAAGATCCGGTGTTTCTTTCAAACGTAATCACTGCTGATGAAACTTGGCTACATCATTTAGATCCTGAGAGCAAGCAGCAAAGCTCAGTGTGGAAATCTACTTCATCACCAACCCCTCAAAAAGCAAAAGTGGTTGCTTCTGCTGGGAAAGTTATGGTCATCTCATTCTTTGATATTCATGGAATGGTTTATCAGCATGTTGTACCTGCACACACATCAGTAACTGGACAATACTGCAGGGATGTCCTGAAAACATAGCAAGTCCATATCAGGCGCAAAAGACCACATTTCCGTGAAGCAGGCGGCCGATAATGCGCGGCCGCACATTGCCAATGTTGTTGCTGAATATCTTGCAAAAATGAACGTGAAGTGTATCCCTCAACCTGCCTATAGTCCAGATTTAGTCCCATTAGACATTTATCTATTAACTTGAAGAAACGCCTTCGTGGCAGGCATTATCCATCATCAGAAGCGGTGATGAAGGCTGCGGAGGCGATTTTGAAGGATCTCTCAAAATGATTTCCAGCATGTCTTTGAAGACTGGCAGAAATGCTGGGACAAGTGCATCGCATTCAGGAGAGACTATTTTGAGAAGGACCATCAAAATAATGATAATGAGTAAAGGTACGTTGTCAAAAAAAAAAGTGATCATTGTTTATTGAACAGCCCTCGTACATAGTTTTTTTTCGTTTAAAAATATTGACAATCGTTTTTGGAATAAATGTTTTTAGGAGAGTGAGTAAAGAGAGTGATGTGAATGTATTACAGATTTGTTTTATTGTTGACTCATCTGAAAACACGAAGAGGCTGTGAGTGAGTGTTCAGCTGCCTTTGATGACCGGTGATGAGCTGTCAAACTCTCAGAAGAATTCAAAAGCCTCATTGCTTACTGACGACATACAAAACAAACTTGTTTACAACTGTTATCTGATTTTACATTTTTATGGGTCAGGACAGCTTGGCGATTTCCTGCTAGGATGTTTTGTTTCAAACGGAAGAGAGGCAACACCGCAGAGCTTGGAACTGGCATTTTTAAATGCCTTTGCAGCAAAGAGGCAGCCAAGCGTCTGTAACTTGCAGGTATGGTGGGATGTACAAAACGTGGGAATCTGAGGTGAGGTTTGCAGGGGTGACCAGTAAGCACCTGCTTTTTGCGCTTTTGTTTGTAAACATGAGCAGAGCAAGAGGGGGAGAGGTAACGGAAACATTTTTATCTCAAGGGACCTCGTTCTCATCAGGCAGTTTCGAACCCTATTTATTTTCCATCAAAGGCAGAACAAACATTCTTCTTAGTTCTTTTAGCCATAGATATTGTCTTATATCCAACTGATATGCGGTTCTAGATCACCAAGCAAGGAAAATAATAAATACTGAAAAGATAGAATCAGCTCAATGCCAAAGCTGAGTTTTGAGCCAGAATCTTTCGGTTTATGCTGGTTGCTCTGACCACCTGCGTAACCATGGTAGCATGTCTGCACGACATTAAATTCCAACTGACTCGCATTTTCCCGGTAAATCACAAGGAGATATTAATATCTTTTATAGCTCTGTTGGTTAGATCACCCGAACGGTTATCGAAAGGACGGTGATTCAAATCCCAGCTATGAAATGGAATTCTTCGGTCTGATTCTACCTTTCCAATTTTGTGCTGCACACGGCTTGTATAAAGGAACAATTACGAAAAATTTAGTGCATTTGTATTATTAAATGGCTTAAGAACCAATAATCGAAGTCTGAAAGAGCAAGTGTTTTATTAATTTGTAGCTTTACTTACAACTTGTGGCCCCATCTCACAAACATGATAGCTTGATGGCCAAAAAAACAAAAATAATATAACTTATCATATAGTGCCAGTGAATAAAATGAGCTATGACACAGAAACTGACTTATTTACATAAACCACGTTTTCAACCAATATGTAAACCCAATTTTTAGGATACTTTTTATTGTATTTTTATGACTTGCGATTACTGTGGAGGGGATTTGGCACCTATGTTCTAAGTGGGGCATCCCGGGAGGGAGGATGAGGCGAGAGGAGACAGAGGGCGGCCGAGCGCCAACGTACCCGCCGATACTTCTACCCTGAAAGAGACCACTAAATGAGAGATGATGTGAAATGACAATGTAGATAAAATGGAAGGACAGGAAATTCGGGGGAAGTAATTAACCTTCCCAGCATTCGCCTGATGACTCGGGAAAACCCCCGAAGAAAACCCATGTGTCAGGTAGATCGGCCAAGAGAATCGAACCCGGGCCTCCTGAATGCGATTCACACCTTTGTGGCGACATTCGCCTATCCAAATTATCGCCTACCCACGGCTAATGTGGAATAACGATTCATTTCCATCAATTTACCTAATAGTGGTAGTAACTATGAAGCATGTGACTTACGTACTTACAGTATACTAAAAAGGTGTGTATCTCATTGTATACGTACGAGAGCCCCTAGTGGCTTAACGAGAAAACACGGGTCAGTTGGGCAATTTAATGCCATATTGGCATGTGGGCCATAGTAGCTCAGTGGTTAAGAGCAACCGGACGAAGACTGGGAGACTATGGCATTGAACTTTTCAATCTGACCCTACCTATCTAAATTATCGCCTACAAACGGCTAGTGTGGAAGAATGAATATAATTTCCATCAATTTGTCTGTTGAATATTTGAAGAAAATTACATCGAGTAAAAGTGGACCATTTTGAACGCAACAAATGTAAGAAAAATAAAATCCGAGAATTTCCTCTTAGCTGAAACATGAGCAACGGTACACTTAGATATTAAAGTGATGGGTTAAAACAAAACCTAATATGAAAATTAAAGAAGAAAATTCTAACAATTTAAAGTTGTAACATTAAAACGCATCTTTGAAATACATATTACTTTAAGAACGAATCTATTCTGAACTTTGAAAGAAAGAGAATTGGGTTCCTGTTTTGCTTATACTGTCCCTTGCAATTCTTTTGTATGGTATCGCCTTTGAATTATAACATCTGGTGAGCCTTGAAGCAGAAACCCACACACTAACCCCTATTATGGAGGGAACCAGTAAAACAACTATCTGGCGTAAATAGAAGAGATGAGTTAAAACTGCCATAAGGGGACTGATATAACAAACGGCTTGAGATTAATAAGGTGTTCAGTGCTTAATAATGTATTATTTAGTAATACATGAAAATTAAGTTCATTAGCATTTTTGTTTGTTTGTGATAACCACCTCAGTGGCCTCTATCTTCGTATGAGGTAATTTTGTAGATCATTGTACAATAATTACAAAAAGAACAGAGGGAGGTAAATGAAATACACTACTCTTTCGATTTTATAAAGCTACACGTATAATATCGAGTAGCCAGAATTCAGGTAAAGAAATATTTCTTACAAAATCTTTGTACAGAAAGCGACTTTCGTTTATTTCTACTGTAAGTGTTCGTACATCAAGATATTCCAATCAAATGAACAGGAAAGTGAACGGTATGTATTATTTGCAACTTCAAGAGTTTAGTTGAGGGTCATCTCTTGGGAAAATGTTGCAGTTTTATCCTTCAAATGGTCTTAAGCATAGAATGTCTCACTCCAGAAGTCGCCACTGCTTACGAAACTTATATTCTTGTCGATGTGAAAAATCAATATGTCGTGACGAAATGTTAAGTTGTGGTCATGAAGTCTATGCATGAAGCTTTGACCTGACCCTGCACTGAAATATCACGGTGTTATTTGTTTGTGTAAACATTCGCTCCCAGCCAAGGAGAAAATCGATAACACGCAAACACTCATCTGCCTCTCCTCGTCTACTGGTCCAGGACAAAACATCTGCTGCAGGACTGGACCACTCGACAGTCCTTAAAGTACTCGCTCCCTGGGGATCCGCACCACGCCCAAAATTTGGTTAGCTTGTCTTTAATATGGCTAAACTATTCCTTCAAATGAGGATTACGTACTGCAACATATCCTCTCCTGAAATGTTTTCTGTGTGTTATTTTTAATATCGATAAACTGTTTAATTAGATTGAAGGGCATAAGTATATCTGTCACTGTACAGGAGGAACATATGCATTGGTGCAACAGAAATTAGCCTAAATAACGTAACAAAAATTAAGATTGAGCCTTCTATAGTGATATATACTATAGTTTCTATATTTGCCGTCTATGAAGGTTCAAAATAATATAGTTAATTAACATGGGAAAATGACTCTTATGGATTATATACTTGCTACTTAATTAAGGTTCAAGTTTCAGCAAAACATAATCACTCTTAGAAGAATGTGAGCCTAATGGATTGATGGACAGGCAATCGTTTTGCCCTATAAAGCGCTAACGAGTATAAGTAAACCAGATGTTACTTAACTTACAGAAACAATTAGTTAACGCTTTCGATATTAAAATTGTAATCTACTTTAAATGTTCAATTGAAAAACAGTAAAATCTCTGGAAATAGCTAACGCCAAGAAAGTTTGTCTCATATATATTATGTATATGTAAATAAGTTCTAACATGAGTTACATTTTTATAATAAGATATCAATTTTGTCTTGCGATAAACTTAAAGTGAATAAAGTGAGTTTATAATGTTTCCAGGAAATTCAAGACTTAGGTATATTCATATAAGTATTTCAAACATTATGTCAAAATCGTTAGTCATTTTTTCCCGAAACACAGTTACCAAAAATATGCATGTAAAGGATTTTTTTGTTGTTGTAATTTACGTCCTCGGACGGTGAATGAATTGGGTGAAATGATGCTCAAATGAGTCCGGGATCCAAGGAGCTTAGAGTTACCCGACATTCGTCTGTCTTGAAGGATAAGGGAAAACCCGGGAAAAACCTTATCCAGATAACTCACGCTGACCGAGATTCGAACTCGGAACCTCTTGAACGTGAAGCAGACACGCTACCATCTACGCTACCGAGGTGGGCGAGGATTATGTGGATAGAGAAATTCCTGGAAAGTCAACTTGCATGGTTAAAGTAAAATTGAGTTAAGTAAAATGATCGAACGTTCGTTGTTAACTATAGTATTCTCGCTTGCTCTTGCCCCCTGATTTTATTTGTATTCAGGGCCTCAAAACGAATATTGTCTTTCAAACTGTATATTTATGTTAGAATACTTCATCTACCTCATGTAAATGGTAGAAAATAACAATGGCTTTAGTCTTAAACCCGCTTTTTAAGATCGCTTCCAGGTAGCTATGGAAGTATCTGCCTGCATGTATTAACAGCTAAAGTATAAATCAGTCAACAACAAAAAAGTATAATAAATCAACAGTTTACATTGATTTTGGATAGAAATTAAGCGATCTCAGAAACTGAATCAGAGATTTTTTGACAAATGGAAAATGCTTGCCAAAATGTCAAGAATAAATGTTTCAATAAAATTATAAAATGTAATGTAAGCCACCAGATCACTGGAGGTTATTGTAAAATTTGAACTTCCTCTAGAATTACCATGTAACACAACAATGCTTGCCTTCAGTTTCAGGCGGCTTAGCAATGCATATGAAAGACGCTAATTAGCTTAGGGTTGATCTCTTGGATTAACTCAACTGGATACTCAAAGCGCCATATCTGTAGCAATCAGACTTTCGAGAGGGAGGTCTGCCTCTTCAAACCTCTGTTGTGACTTAGAAAGCGGTCATGTAGTTGGTTCAATGCCAGCTGTAACACTTATATGAAGGAGACAGTTTTCTAATCTACAAACAAGACACTTCCAGAGTGTATTTTTTTTTATTGGCAGAAAGTTTTACGTGATAATCGCGTAATTGGAGTTCGTATGCCTTGGGAGTAAGCAAGTGACCTGGACGTACATTTTGATCTTGCTTGACCTGGCATTCTCAGATCAATTTCAAATTAAATTTGGCTTCATCCAGACTGCATAAACTGCACTCCCTTCTCAACTGTAATTTGTTCCCAAGGATGCAGTGCGGTTCTCTTATGTACAAGTATTTGTTTTGTCCAATGCTTACATATTATGCCTGTCCAATTTGAAGTGCAACTGATGGATGCAAGATTCACCACTCGCATTTAATATCCGTTTAGCAGCACTCAGTTACACCATGAACTTGGATTCTGCACTTTCACCAATACTCAGCTTTGCGCTTCGTGCTGTGCATTTACCCTTATGTGGAAAAACTGCTACATTTCCTTAGATCAGTAGTCATCTCCAGTAGGACTCACCGTTGCTCTCTTTCTACAGCACATCGGAGCAAGGTTTTTAGTATGATTATTGGCATATTTGAAAATTTTGTATAACATGCCACAAGAAACATAGAAATTACATACATTGCCCACGAATAATCCTGTCCCAAGGAGATTTATTCTTCCCGAGCAATAAACACGAATTTTCAGAACTGTACAACCTCCAAGTTTAGAATTAAAGTACGCACGAAATTCTTATTTTGTTCTGAGTCTGAGTTTCTCAAATGAGCCTGATTAAAAAGCTTTATTAAATACGCTTGATAACACATCATTTTCAGAATCATCCATGTGTTGAATATTAGCGGCAAAATTCACTGAAATGCACTCCAACAAAGTGTTCATACCTTGAATGCACTGATTCGTCCATGATGTATTTCTGCGTATCTGACTGTTATTATGACATGATAGCACGCTATCTAGTGAGAGTATCTCAACACCTCACCTATGCTGTTCGATGAACTAATTAGTAATAAGTTAACCAATCATCCGCCGCTATTCAGCCAGGTAAAAGCTTTTTTGGACCGGAATTCATGGCTGTCTCTCTCTTTTGTCCCCGTTACTTCCGGATCTGTATAGCGTGATCGATTCCATTAAAAACCAACAAATTAATGAAATGGAAATTAATTTTTCTTTCACACTGGCCGTGTGTAGGCTAAAGTATGGAAAGATAGAGTCAGACTGAAAAATTCAATGCCATAGCCAGGATTTGAACCACGGATCTTCTGGTTGCCGTCCAGCCGCTCTAACCCTTGAGCTACTATGGCCAACGTGACGACATGACATTAAATTCTCCAATTGACTCGTATTTTTCCCGGTACACCACTTAGGAGTTTTTATAAACACATGAGACAACTACCTTAATGGCGACTTACAACATGTAAGTACTTTAAGGCCCGGGCTTTATAGTTAACCACTATTAGGTCAATTAATGGAAATTAATTGTTCTTTTACACTGGCCGTGTGTAGGCTAAAGTTTATGAACCTTAGTGGTTTACCGGGAAAAACACGAGTCAGTTGGAGAATCTAATGTCATGTCGTCACGTTGGCTATAGTAGCTCAAGGGTTAGAGTGGCTGGACGGCAACCAGAAGATCCGTGGTTCAAATCCCGGCTATGACATTGCATTTTTCAGTCTGACACTATCTTTCCATACTTTAGCCTACACACGGCCAGTGTGAAAGAACAATTAATTTCCATTAATTGACCTAATAGTGGTTAACTATAAAGCCCGGGCCTTAAAGTACTTACATGTTGTAAGTCGCCATTAAGGTAGTTGTCTCATGTGTTTATGAGAACTCCTAAGTGGTTTATCGGGAAAAACACGAGTCAGTTGGAGAATTTAATGTCATGTCGTCACGTTGACCATAGTAGCTCAAAGATCCGTGGTTCAAATCCCAGCTATGGCATTGAATTTTTCAGTCTCACTCTATCTTTCCATAAATTAATGAAAGTTTTCATAAGCCAGTATTTTCAGGCCCGGTCCGACACGATATAATTTATCATGAGGTTCGGGACGGTTTCTTCGAAATAATAAAAAAATACAAAGAAAACTACTTGAATTCTGCTATTCTGCATATCTACATATTTGCAATGGAGCCCATAGCTCAAGGCTAGAAATAATATTCTATATGTAATATTTTAACATATGTCCAAACCCAAAACGTTTATGAAAATAACCTGGAGTCCGTATCGGGAACCTGGTTCAAAATGATGCACACCTGTTAATGTGCGAAGAGCTTCTAACGCAGCACAGCAGTTTGATAATCTCAACTGTAAAAAAAAAAAAAAAAAAAAAAAAAAAAAAAAAAAAAAAAAAAAAAAAAAAAAAAGCATGGATTGGATGGGGAATGTTCAAGAAATCTCAGTAGCTTTTTATCTTTTTTCTACTCTTTGCTAAGGATAAGTGAAGCCATGTTGGAAAGCATTTTCAAGGTGTAATAATAATAATAATAATAATAATAATAATAATAATAATAATAATAATAATAATAATAATAATAATAATAATAATAATAATAATAATAATAATAATAATAATAATAATAATAATAATAATAATAATAATAATAATAATAATAATAATAATAATAATAATAATAGTAATAATAATAGTAATAATAATAATAATAATAATAATAATAATAATAATAATAATAATAATAATAATAATAATAATAATAATAATAATAATAATAATAATAATAATAATAATAATAATAATAATAATAATAATAATAATAATAATAATAATAATAATAATAATAATAATAATAACAATAATAAAAATACGTCGCAGTTATACATATATCTTTATCCAAGTCCATGTTTCATATAGGCAGAAAATCAAAAGCCATCACGGTTTATTTTTATGCTCTACACCAAAACTCAATGGTAAAAGAGTAATTAAAATTATTCTGAGAGTAATTTATATGTGTTATGCCGTTATGAAGCATTGCCCTGTA
>JAUKNK010000104.1:350000-412017 GCA_030765055.1 Mantis religiosa | reverse complement strand
AGACACCAAACCGATTTGTCAGAGGAAGTGATGGGCTAAACGTAACAAGTTCCCTACTCTGCTGATATAGCTGCTGAGATAGCTGAGATGTAGGTAGACCTGGAAGATTACAAAGGAGTTGATACGAAGGATGGTTTGTAAAGGAAATAGGACTTTGATTAGAGAAACTTTCATTTCGGCCAGCCAAGAATATGCAGTACAAAGGCAGGTACAGTTCATCGCTGAAGAAACAAGTCTAGAAAGAGCTGCAGACTAAAGAACCTGATTGAAGGATCGGTGGACTAACTTCATCGGAAATAATAGAGGAAGCTTCTCCTTCGCCCTAGATCTGCCTCACGTTCAAGAGGTCCCGAGTTCGAATCTTGGTCAGGGCGAGTTACCAGGATAAGGTTTTTTCCCGGGGGTTTCCCTTATCCTCAAAGTCAAATGTTAGGTGACTCTAAGCTCTATGACCCTGGGCTCATTTGAGCATCAGTTCACCCATTCCATTCATCGTCCGAGATGACTTAACGTTGGAGGACGTAAATTACAACAACCAACCAACCAACCTTCGCCTAGAGATAACCAATTTTTTACTTAGTTCTGAGTTCTTGATTGATGCACATCTTCTTTATACACAGGGTAGCTATGAGAGTATGCAGGATGGGTACCATATCAGTTCACACATTTGGAGACTGAGTTACAAGGAGAACCGTCTTGACGATGTGTTCCACAACGAGGATACAAGGCGGTTGCTCACAAGTTAGCGCGCAGTGTCCGAAACCTTTACAGGAGAGACAGCATAAAGTTTCGGGAACGCATTGACGAACCGCAGTATCTGATATCTAACTGTGAGACGTTAGGAAGTAGTTTCCAAGTTAAACGTCAAAAAGAACATTCATAATGATAGGTGCTCTGTACCGCCACGACACATATGTAGGCCGCCTAACTGCACTTACATCTTGGCGAGAAAGATGGGCAATTCAGTGAAGCCACCTATGGCGGAGAAAGCTCCAACACATCCGTCCTTTCTAAGTGATATGTGGGTCAAACATAAGTCCATGACTTCCAAAGAGATGCTGGTTTAGTAATCGAAGGGGACTGTGGATCACTACTAGTCTTTATTAATGAGATCTAATTGCGTTGCCGGATGCAATTTGGTATGAGCCGGTAATCCTGTCCAGAGTGGCCTGAACCACGAAATGATCCAGAGCTCTAAGAGGTGGCTGTTCTAGTTTTAGCGGAGTGCATGAGTAATGAGGAGTGTCACAGCCTCTCAGATGCAGAAGCAGATCCTTGCAAAGCAGGATTGAGCACAGGGTCTCTTTTTAGAAATAACAACACGAAAATCAGAAGCAGTGTTCATTGCTGTAGTGGATTCTACTCATGAAGACACGCCACTAGCCGCGTCTATATCCGGACCAAGTCCAACCTCCTGCAATTACCGTATTGGGTCGACTTGAGACGACACCGCACCGCCCCTGGCTAACCTATTTAACCTTAGTAACCGATGAGTTTTACGGGTAAGGCTGTTAACCCTAAACAAACACACGAAATCTGGGAGGACTGATGGCTTGGGACGCAGGGAGGAGCAAAACTCAAGGCTTAACAAATTAAACAGCAGGGACCAGAAGACAAGAACACGGTTTATTTCATGTGCAAATGAACAAAAGGTTCTCTTTTCAAATTATATGGAAAGTGTTCCATGACTGCTCTCGAACACAGGACAACCGAAACACACAGCACACACACACACACACACACACACACACACACACACACACACACACACACATCTGTGCAGTCGGAATGTGTTAGCTCATGTGGAAATCTACTTTTAAGGTAGTATATGTTACGAGTGTCCTGAGTATCAAGGGCTAATTATGACGTCGTGTGTTTACATCAAGTTGAATTCTAAGAGTGAAGCAATCATACTGGGGGTTCAGTTTTAATAATTCCTTCAATGATCGTACATGGTGTCAGTGCTGTCTGGCGAGCCTTCAGTTTTTTCCAGAAAACAGGTACAGAGAACGCCTCGGTCGAATGTTGTTGGATAGCTTATTTGGGCTATCCAACTTCTCAAAAAATTTCATATGCGTGCAACAGAAGCATCTTTCGGCGGTTGATTGGAAGATCTTCTGATAGTGAAATTGGAGAAGTAAAAGACATGCGCCTAAAATTAGTGCAGTGGCTTGGCCGTCGGTAAGTTTTAAAACGTAGTAAACTTCTATCAGGAAAAAGCTAATAGCAGCAACAACAAATTATTTCACTTAAAATGATGCACGGTAAAATACTTAGGAATACCGAATATCTACACAATCAATTTTATACCTGTGTGATTTGTTCATACCATATTAAAATACGTAAACTGATCGTGGTAAGCTTTTAACGTTTCTCCTATTGATTATTTAGGGTGTCTCTTGAACTTCCGAATACCTGTCAATAAAAACATCAACACAGAGATTTATTTGGTACTTATGTCCCTTTCTTCATTCAGTATGCTGGTTCGAAAACAGCAGTCCAACACGTAGCTACGGTGTTGTACTGTCAAGTTCATATTGTCATCTACTAGCGACTATATGCTGCATTGCACTCAGAGATCAGAAGATTTTATCCATAATATGCGGACGAATTCGAAGGACGCCCTCATGGGTAGTGTTGTAAATTCTGCAAGCTGTCGCTTGGGAACAGTTCTAGGTGAGAAATTCTCTAACAAGGTCACGTGACACTAAGCATCGATTCAGCTACCGATGGAAATACCACAACCACAGATCGTTAGATGGATGTGTATTTCTAGCTAATAAAAATTGCTTCAAAGAGTGACGTAATAGATCGAAAAACAAATGTGCATTTAAACATGAGCATGGTACAAATCCGTCTATTCCTCTAAGAAGATCGTAAAGTCTACTTGCCCAAGGCAGCAAGAAACCTGAGCGAGGCAATAAAAGATTGGAGGCATCCATCAAAGAGCGTTCAAGCGAACTAAAGGTCAATGTAGAACTCATAGTACCGCTGTGAAAGTTTGTAAACATCACCCATCTCTTTCATAATTTCTAATACCTATAATGCAAATGTTATTATTTAGGTACTTGTCAACCGCATCTGATGAAGCCCACCGTGCAAGTTTGGACACTATCCTATCCACCTAAGGCTAGGAGAACAACCTGGAAGAGATATATGCGGTCCTTCTTCGACAACCTGGTGGACTTCTGTAAGGCTACTTCCTTGCATGGCTTCAAGTACATCGTCGAAGAACGAAGACACTGGTTTGAGAGGTAAACAAAATTAGGAATAACTCCACAAGTGGCTTTCAGAATGCTTTACAGATGTTAGTGTCCCGTTAGATAGAGGAAGTGCTGTATATCACCAAAATATGCTGTAATTTTAATAGAAATGCAAAGTCTGAAATCCTTCAATTTAAAATATAATTTAGAAGAAAAAGGTGAATTGTGTGTGCTTGTTCACAAGACTATACAGCACAATACTATGATTTATAAAGTGAATACCATACTTGGCTGGCTACTTTTAAATATTGGCAGACCACAGTATTCAGGAAAGTCATACCACCGCCAGTACTCTTTTACACAAAACATTTTCCGTTACTTTTATTTTCTGTAATGATATCTATAGTAAGCAGAGAAAGCATTGTATTCCACTCAAATACTGTGATTTCTCCAGAAATACATGTTTTGAGATTCTTTGAATCGCCAATCCCAAAAATTTAGAAATAGACCTGTGTGTACATTTGAACTAACTCAAAATTAAATGTTAGACAAGTCTAAATTTGGTATTTTATTCCAACATATTTGAAAGATGCGATGTGAAGATTATTGATGTATGTATAAAAAGGACTCAAAATTTTGATATTTAAGTTCTATATGTCAACACTTAAAGAAATAGAGAAACACCTGATGCAAAATGTAGATCTCTCTAGAATGCAATTTATGTCCAAATTGTCGTGGCATGAGCCATTTCCCATATAGATATTATTTGTTGTTACTGTTTTGTACTCTTCAAACGTTTATATTCTTTTGTTTTGTTGAAAAGCTTGGCTACCTTTCATGTATTTTCTGCTATATCATAATGCATGGAATTTCAAAGCGAGCCCATAAAGTCCTGGCTTTTAAAGTTGCTTACTCTGGGTTCATCCTCCTGTTCGCCCGTCTCTGTGGCATATGTAGTAACAAAAAGGTATTGTTGCGTGTATAGGCTGAGCAAGATCAGGAAATTACTATAATAATTATTTTGTAACATTTATTTCCTCTGTCTTGAGTTTGGGCAAAGCTGTTTGTTTATGATTAAGCGTAAATTCTGCTGACTGGCAAAACATGTACTTTGGACTGGTGAATCACACATCCTGCTGGTCAAAGGAAATAATGCACAGGTGGCCCGTAACAGGCCTCAACTTGTTCTCCATGCTGTAAACAATGAATCGCACATCCTGCTGATCAAGGAAAATAATGCTTAGGCGGTCAGTAACAGGTCTAAACATGCCCTAAATGATGTAAACAATGATTGCACAATACGGTGCAATAGTTGGGAGGAAATTAACAGTTAGAGTGGGAATCGCTGATTTGGCTTTTGGGTATGACCCCTATTTAAGCTTGGTTGAGTTAGCAACCGGGAGACTTCACAGAGAGCTTTGAGAGGGGACTTGGTGATGGTCTCTGTAAAGATTAACAAGAGTTTATTTTAAAGTGCTGCTACGAGTAAGATCGCTAACAGGGAGCACCAGGCCGTGCACCTCTTGCCAGTTGCACAAGGTTCAGCCATACAAACAACGCATCTCTAAAGGTATAGTTGCATTATGTTATTATGTATTTAAATGTTACTAAAGTGCCCCTGATCTCATCTAGATCCAGGGAGTGCCCGGTAGAAACGCTAGGCATCTCTGAAATACAGTTACTCAGTTCATTTTGAATTAGATGTTTTTTTCTGCTCTACTTTATCCATAGCTACGCTCCCAGTTACATGCAGTTAAAGGTTAAAACCCTTTACCTTTCAAACCCCTACAACACCTGATAGTTTTGTCAGGTAGCACATGATCTCGGCACTGGGTTTCAAACCCTGTACCTTTGCACCTCTTGCAATTCCTATCAACCGCCCAAAACCGACATGTAACAGTATAGTGTTCAACGCCCGCTTTTACTACATCGGCACGGCAGGCGGTGACACTGATCATACATGAAATGAAGATGGAGCGCCGGTTGAATGATATGGCGGAGAAAACCAGAATCCCGGAGAAAATCTGCCCCCAACGCCATGTTGTCCACCACAAACTCACATGCGGTCGCCTGGGATGGCCGCCTTGGTGAGAGTCAAGATATAAGCGCTCGGCCACGGCGCGGCCTGTAGGTAGTAGCGTGTCTCCTTCACGTACAAAAGATCCCGAGTTCGAATCTCGGTCGGGGTGAGTTATCTGGATAAGATTTTTCCGGAGGTTTCGCTTACCCTGGAAGATGAATGTCGGGTAACTCTCAGCTCTATAGACACTATGCTCGTTTGAGCATCATTTCAGCAATTTTATTCATCGCCCTATATTGATAGTTGGAGGACCAAAATTAAAAGAGTTCTTCTGTATCTATATACGATACTGAATTAAATAATTTTTGGAAATGTTTAATCTCGATGAACCAGAAGTAGATAGTAGTGCGTTACATTCATCACATTATCTCTCACCACTATCCCATACTTTTATATAATTGCTATAAATTGTTGCTATAAAGACTTATTCTTATACTTAGTTCATACTAATCAAGATACACTTTTGCAGAAATAGGATCATTATATTGCTAGGAAAATTGATGGAACTAATTATTTCTTCCATACTAGCCGTGTGTAGGCTAAGGTTTGCATAAATAGAGCCAGACTGAAAAATTCAATGCCATAGCCGGGATTTGAACCACGGATCTCCCGCTCTCCGTGCGGTTGCTCTAAGCCATTGGGCTACTATGGCCAACGTGCCGTAATGCCATTAAATTCTCCAACTGACTCATATGTTTCGTGGTAGACCATTAGGGGTTCTCATATGCTATGAGACACACACCTTTTTGTGGCGACTTACTATGCTGTAAGTAACTAAGTCCCAGGTTTAACAGTTAAACCACTATGTTTTAATTTTAGGTAAATTGATGGACATAATCATTTCTTCCAAACTAGCCGTGTGTAGGCTAAGGTTTGCATGAACAGAGCCAGACTGAAACATACGGGTCTCCTGGAGAATTTAATGTCATGAGGGCAAGTTGGGCATAGTAGTTCAGTGGTTTAGAGCAACCGTACGGACAGCGGGAGATCCGTGGTTTAAATACCGACTATGGCATTGAATTTTTTAGTCTGGCTTTATTCATTATATTGCTTTATGGGCGAAAGGAAACGAAGCCGAAGCTACACTCAAATTTTCAAAATTGGGTGGGTATATTAACCTTCAAATGTCATACCTTATTCCCAACCTACTACTCTATCTTGCATAAGTTGTGCATAATTATTGCTCACATATGCTGATAGAGAAAAGCCTTGCAGTCAGAAAGAAATAATAAATGGGTAATTACGCAGAAACCGACACTTACCAAAACTGACCAACAGGGTCGGAACAAATCTTGGAACGCAACCCAGACTGGGGTAAAATGAAAGTACCCCAGAAACTTCGCGAATGTATAGAACGGGAAATATACTTACAGGTGACCATAGTGAAGAAAACGCAAAATAAATATTGTAATTTCCAAAACTAAAAATTAATTGCGCCAATCGGCACACCTTTCTATGACATTACTAGAAATAGCCGAACACCAACAGCGCTTTAATATCGACAAAGTACTGAATACTTCAAACCAATAATAACGGAAGTCTGGAAAGTGGCTGCTGTCAGAATATTTTAAACAATAAATTGTATGTTTTAAAGAGATTTACATTTTGCTGTGAAGTGAAGTTTTGTTTGTCCCTTATAGTTCACAAAGTTGTACAAAATTCTAATAGAATGAGAACGGCTTCTTAGATTATTCTTAGGAAATTCTGAATTTACGTTTTAGGCTAAAAATAGGTAAAATGGATATGAGGGAAGACAGATACTTGCTAAGAAGGTTTAGCGTATTTTTCTTACCGATATTGCTCTCACTGTGTATTGAAAGGCCACGTGTGTGTTAAGGATTGTGTCGACATATTGTGGAAAGGATTGAGGGTTATTTCAGATGGCCCGCATTTGGGAGGTCCAGGTGTTATTCCCGGGGTTGACCTACCTGACCCATGGATTTGTCGGGGCTTTTCCCTGTTAATTACATCCCCCGAATTTTCTGTTCCTCCATTTCATCTCCATTATCGTTTCACACCATCTCTCATTTGGTGGTCTCTCTTAGGATAGAAGTGTCGGCGAGAGTCTCGGCCTTGCATGACAGAATGATACGCTGTTGGTAAAACATCCTCCTCCGGTCTCCGAATCCAGTCTGGTGGGGATATTTCTGGGCCACAGTAGGGTGGGATGTCCGTTGTACTGGGCTGCCAGGGAGGTTCCAACTGGTAAGGAGTGGAGATAACTGTCCTGGCTGCCCGTGTCGGCCGCTCTCTGCCTCCTTTCATCTCATCCTTACTCCCGGGGGTGCCCCGCTTAGGGGCATAGGTACAACAGACCAAGTTTGGACCTCCGTGCCGAATCCCCTCCGTAGCGAGTCCAGTCCAGTGCCTCAAGAATATTCAAGAAAACCCCCTCCGCTTAAAATCCTTTACATGGGAAAAGAAAAATGAAATGAAATGTGTAGTGTTTAACGCCCGCTTTTAGAACATACGGCACCGCAGGCGGTGACACTGATGATACATGAGATGAAGATGGAGAACCAGTGGAATGAGATGGTGGGGGAAACTGGAGGTCCCGGAGAAAATACGCCCCAGCGCCGTGTTGTCCACCACAAATCTCACTTTGCGGTCGCCTGGGATCGATGGGAAAAGATTCTTAATATTTTATTTCCTCAAAAGTGGCTATAACCATTTAGATTAAAATGTGGTATGTTTAAGACTGTTAAATGAGAAATAGAATGTATAATCTTGAAATAATTGGGAAAAGGTTTCGGAGTCCTATTCATTCTTAATGACTTTTGCACAATTGATAAACCGTAAGATTTAGACAAAGTGTTACTGCAGAAAATCTACGCCTTGTTTTGAATCATAATATTTCGTTATGTATGTTCACCTATGTATGGAGTTTATTTTCGAGTTATTCCTTGTAATTACTTTGAATTTTGAAATACTTTTCTGAAATGAAAGTCGTTATTGTGTTTATTTTATTTTATTTGCTTTTTTTCGTAGCGTTACAAAGATCATGGAATTCAAACCTTCCTGATTTTTAAAAATATGATTTGCTTTACTTGTTGTTCCTACAAAGAAATGTTTGCATAGGAATGTAAGCTGAACGTTTATATGTGGGAAACCTTCTGTAAGAATTGCTTGCAGAAAATGAGCAGAGAAAGTTGTTGTGAATGTAACATCAGCGCCATTTCTTTTTCTGTTTTTCGCGGTTATCCAAAGGGAATGGAATTTCAACCCATCAAATGGCGACCCACTTAAAGCCAGCAATTAAACCAACAAATAGCTAGTGTAAATAACTAGGGCTCGGAACTTGATGTAATATCACGTTTTTTTCTGCATCGTCACAGAGAATGCAGAATGCGATATAAATTCATTTCCTTAAGAATGAATCAATACTGACTACTTTTAGTTTGCATCTTTTAGCATTTTGTTTTTTTTTATAGTCTGTTGGTTGTTTTTCTAGGAAATATTGTGCTATTTGTTGCATTTTCTTCAGTATTTTTTTACTGATAAACGTAAGTTTTACGTTATTCACATGTATTGTGCATTAGAAAATGACACCCCTCCAAAAATGTTTCTTCTTACGACGGAAGTAATTGAGAAGGTTAACCATCAATGTATATGCAAACTGTTTGATCAAATCATGTTTCTTTTGTAGCCGCGTTTTACTTATCGTATCAGATGTAGAGAAATATATGGTGAAATTGAGAATCGCAATTAAATCATTTTTCAGTAAAGTGGTTCACGTAACATGCATAGCTCATGCCCTTCATAGACTCAGAAAACGTTGCATCTATAGCTGTTGCTCGAGATAATCCTCAAATTTAGGGAAGTTCGACATTTATCAGTGCCAAGTTTTCAATTTTTGGCAGAAACAATAACAAGGCTAGGAAACAAGGGATGGGAGCATAGATGGGATTATCAAGAAGATTAAAGTTGTGGAGGAGCATTTGCAAAGATGTGTGGGACTTATTGGTCAGTAAATTTGTGAGAAAATGAAAAATGTATTACAAAAGTACATTGGATATCAGTCATTTTGTAAAATCGAGAAAGTTCTTCAAGGCAAACACTTTGACCTCAGTTATTTTGAAGAAGATTTTTCAGCAGGGGACAATGGTCACTCCAAATATGCGCCCATGACATCAGTTGAGACTTCTTTTCAAAACTAAACATGTCCAACGGAAACCGAAACTGAGTTAGAAAGGGGATTCTGTTAAGATTCTTGGTTGTAATATGATGCTGCGTTTATGTTCTACCAAAACTGAACATGTCATGTTTAAATGTGTATTTAAAGTTCTGTTTTTACCTCAAAACTTAATATGTCCGTTACATTGTAGCCCGATGTTCATTTTGTTATCAAAAGTGAACATTTCCAGTATAATTTACAATACAGTCAATGTTTTGTTTTCATAATGAACATGTCCACTTGGCGACCGCAAAGTGAGATTTGTGGTGGACAACACGGCGCTGGGGCGGGTTTTCTCCGGGATCTCCGGTTTCCCCGCCATCTCATTCCACCGGTGCTCCATCTTCATCTCATGTATCATCAGTGTCACCGCCTGCGGCGCCGTATGTAGTAAAAGCGGGCGTTAAACACTACACATTTACACATTTTCATTTCCACTTTCAGAATGTTTCTCTTTGTCATATGCTTCCTTTTCCGGAAGTTTTTGAAAGTTACATAATGACATTCTACCCCCTAACTAATGAGGGTTTAATGTGTTCTTACTCGGTCAGTTTGCGGCTATTAGTTCTTGTGTACACATTAGTTTTCAGTAGCAGTGCAGATATTCTCTATACATCAGGTGCTCATTGTGGTGAAAGAAAGTGAATTTTAAACAGTGCAATGGAAGTAAAATTCAGTTAAATTAATTGCGGTGCTAGGAAGAGAGGAAGACCGAAAGTGGAAACCAACTTGAGAAGCCAAACAAAAAATACGCTGATCCGGACCCTAGAATAACCCAGCTGAGCTGTTATGCATAGACCATGATCTCAGAACACTAATATGTTGCTCTCTTGAGAAATTCCTCAAGTGTAATACTATTACCCGTCCTTGCTCCTTTCACTTACTTTAATGTATAGAAAAGTAAAACAATCAGTGAATACTAAAGAAAAGAGTATTTTAGTTTTCACTGCAGGACATTTTTTTACAAAACTGGATATGTCCAAACTTTTTTATCAAAACTTAACATGTCCATATATTTTTAGCCATTTAATTGAAAACTAAAAAATAATATAGATGTGGTTTTTAAGAATATGATTAAAAATTCTCAAAGCTCCGTCTGCAGCCTTATACCAAAGAAAAAGAAAATATTATATAGGATTAAATTTATGATGAATATATTTTATCATTTACACAATCAATATATGTTTTTTCATTTTCTGATTATATCCAAGTGATGGGCATGTTAAGTTTTTGAAAAACCTCCTCGGTTGAAGTAGAGAGGAGTTTTGGAAAGTATGAAATATGTGCCGAAGTACATATATTTTCCCTAGTAGGTATATAAATATATATATGGGATATATTACATAAAATTTGTAATTATAATTAATTAATAAAATGATATACACTTTTCAGATTTTGAACGTTTAAATTACAAAAATAATTAACTGTCAATTTTTTAAATTTTAATGTCAATTTTCTCAAAATTTAAGAGGATTTTATTGGCCATTTTCCTCTGATTATTGTGTCATCAACTAACTTAGAGTTATTACTCTATCTAACACAGCCTTTCTTCTACTTTACTTCTACACCAACCATATAAATCAAATCTACATTTCTACTACAGCTTTAATTGCTATAACGAACTACGAAAGACTGTTTCCTACAATTTTAAAATTTCCTCTTCTGCAACTGGTATCCATAGCTTCCTTCTACTGGTATCCATCTCTTAAAGGGACTGGCATCAGTAGATGGAGCTGGTTCGTCAGTTCCAGATATCCAGGTTGTCATCTTTCCTCTTCTGATAATCAGTTGTGTCTGTCCGCTCTGATACTCTCCATATATCTCCTCTGGCTCTCCTGGGATTCTCCTTCTTTCTATGGCTTCTGCTCTTCTTTCCGATATCCATAACTGGCATCTTCTATTTATCGGTTGTGCATCTTGAATTAGGTCTTCAAGTCTGGTAATCTGTATCTTCAGTTTCTCTTGGTCCTATTTCCCTCCGACGATCTCTTAAGTAATATTCTTTTCTCGGAGATTGAAATGTTCCTTCATTTCTTGAAGTATTTTGTCGCCGGTCATATATTCCTCAGATGCCTTAGCGGATATTATCTGAGACATAAATGTGCATAATCTTCTACTTCTCTTAAAATGTACCATAAACATTTTCCTTGAAGTTTCCTTCGACCGTCTTCTACTAGTTCACTGTATTTATTGCACTCAAAAATAGCATGTTCAGACGAATCTAAACAGTTACATTACTCACGTAAATCTGAGTTCGTCTTCCCCATTCCTTTTAAATATACATTATATGGGTCATGTCCTGTAACAACGTGAAATAATCCTTTTCTTGGTTGTATATGTTCTAAGTTTAGCCTGTCTTTAATATCCCGAAATAAATAATGTACTCCTCTTCCACGTATGCATTATCCCACTCTTCTTGCTATTCCTGTAATAAATAATTTTTCACTTCTTTCTTAGTTCTTCATCTTTTTCCCATAATTTAAAAAAAATTCCCATATTCTTCCTTCTTTAGCCAGTAAGTTGCACCCCTTAATCTAATGATAGGCCAAATACCCGCTACTATTAGTAGAGCCAAAGTAGATGTCGTTTATGTAGCTCCGCTGCTACGAAGTAGTATTTGCCTCTGAGTTTTTCGGATTAAATTTGCACAGAATTTGACCCTTAACCTATGTTCCCACGTCGTACTTGCGCCATATCCTATTATACCTATTACAAAACTCATATGATATATCCTTGAAGCTGTGAAAGGAATTCTATAGCTCTTTTGTACAATTGCGTTAACTTCATAATGACATTTACTGCCTTTTCTCTTACATACTTCATATGGATGTTTAGAAGTAATTCTCCATCTACTTTTATGCCTAAATACTGAAACGGTTTGTGTCTTCTTATATTTACATTTGTATGGACATACTCATATTCAAAATGGGCTGGGCTGCAAAGTCCGCTTAAAGGCGTACCCTGATGACCCAGGTGCTCATAGAGTTATGTGCTATGGTGTTTTTGGTGATATAGTGGTGGGACCACATTTGTTTGAAGGTAATGTTTAGAAGTGTTATACAAGGAACTATAGATTCCATCGCATTATATTTCCTAGACAGCATAACACTGGGCAGGCGACAGAGATTATGGTTTTAGTTCAGTATGTCGTAATGATTCGAAGAAATCTAAATGGCTTGTTTAGTCGTCATTGTATTATTTGACAGGCGGTACACAGTCGCTATGGTTGATAGATGTAGATTTCTTTTCGGAGGAGGGTTATGTGAAAAATGTCTTTTAAACTCGACCAGCATCTCTGGAAGAACTACAAGAACAGATCAATGATGTCATTATGTGTTTCACTGATTAAACTCTCAAATGTGACTGATGAACTGTAGGATAGAGTGAAGCATTATTTTCAGGTTAATGGACAGCAATTTGAAAATTTGCGTTAGTTATTACCGTTTGTTATCAAATTTCAGTTGATTAATTTCTAAGAGAATCTTAAAAAGCCTTGATGTGAAGTTTATGGAAGGACCGTTTAATCTCTGTTCTATGTAGTAAAACAGATGTAGGAGCAATTAAATGTAACTGCGCACAAATATATTAGGGTTCAAATAAAAATGAAGTCAATGTGCTTATTTAGGGTAAAGTGTGATTTGGAGTAATTTGGGGGTTTGATAACATTTTGTAGTGATATTTGTCACGTGACTTTTGGGCCACACCTTAATGCATAATTATAGATGCATATTTAAGTTCTTTTTATTGTTTTACGTCCTCCGACGTTGTCAGTGAATGAAATGGTTGTGGTGATGCTCAAATGAGCCCAGGGTTCATAGAGCTTGGAGTTACCCGACATTCAGCTTTCATGATCAGGGGAAACCCCGGACAAACTTATCCAGGTAACTCATCCTGACCGAGATTCGAAATCGGGACCTCTTGACGGTGAGGCAAACACGCTACCATCTACGCTACCGAGGCGGGCAGGTAGTCAAGGAATTAATGCACAATTAATTTACCGGTATTTGTATACGGATACATATACCGTAGAAGCTCGATGTAACGCGGTTGTTGTGGGACCTGCTTTACTCTCGCGTTATAACGATTCCGCGGTATATCGAAATGTGAGCTTAGATGTGACAAAAGTAGATCCCGCGGAGGTGTAAGGAAACATTCACGCAATAACAAATTATAGTAGGTAGGTACATAAAATGGTATATAATATAAAATACAGAACTTTTACATACGAGGGCTCTTCAATAGAGAATGATCACAAATTTTGTTGACACCGTACCTTTAATCATCCTAATCATTTTGTTGGTCCTTCTCAAAATAGTCTCCCATGAATGCGATGCACTTGTTCCAGCGTTTTTACCAGTCTTCAAAACATGCTGGAAACCTTTTTTGAGAGATCCTTCAAAATCGCCTCCGCAGCCTTCACCACTGCTTCTGATGATGGATAATGCCTCCCACGAAGGTGTTTCTTCAAGTTAGGGAATACAAAAAGGTCACATGGGGCTATATCCGGACTATAGAGAGGATGAGGGAAGCACGTTGATTTTTGCAAGATATTCAGCAACAACATTGGCAATATGCAGCCGCGCATTATCGTGGTGCAGCATCCAGCCTGCTTCATGGAAAAGTGGTCTTTTGTGCCTGATATGGACTTGCAATGTTTTCAGGACATCCCTGTAGCATTGTCCAGTTACTGATATGTGTGCTGGTACAACATGCTGATAAACCATTCCATGAATATCAAAGAATGAGATGACCATACCTATCCCAGCAGAAGCAACCACTTTTGGTTTTTTGGGTCGGTGATGAAGGAGATTTCCACACTGAGCTTTGATATTTGCTCTCAGGATCAAAATGGTGTAGCCAAGTTTCATCAGCAGGGATTACGTTTGAAAGAAACTTCGGATCTTCCTCTAACATCAACTTTAACTGCATGTAACCTCCATTGCAGCGGTAGGCGATACTGAACATGTCTGAACTTGCCTGGTTCTCACAGGTGGGAACCAGGAGTACCAACAATGAAACTACTACGGCGTGTTTGTTTCACATTAAGATAACAGAATTCAGTAAGATTGAATTTTAGTGCGAAAAATTATGACCTTAAATAATTCTGATCATTCTTTATTGAACAGCCCTCGTACAATTACTCACCAGTAATGCTGGAGGTGTATTTCAGTCCTGAAATCGATCGCACTTTACACAATTGGTATTCTCAACACGTTTTTGTGTGTTTTGTAATTTACGTCGTCCAACGTTAAGTCATATCGGACGTTGAATGGAATGGGTGAAATGATGCTCAAATGAGCCCAGGGTCCATAGAGCTTAGAGTTACCCGACATTCGTCTTTCAGGATAAGGGAAAACCCCGGAAAAAACCTTACCGAGGTAACTCACCCTAACTGAGATTCGAACTCGGGACCTCTTGAACAGGAGGTAGACACTCTACCACCACGCTACCGAGGCGGGCACTCTAAACACGTGACTTTACACTCAAACGTCGTGATTCAGACTGAAATAGTATTTCAACTTTCCCAGGTCTTAGAATTCCCGCAGACAGATGTTTTAGCCCTTACAGAAAACCTACTGTTTCCATGTCCCGTTACAGCAATAAAGTGGCCAAGTCAACGCTAGGGGTGTGTTGAGGGCGAATATTGTACTGCAGAACCGCTATTTGAAGACATCTATAATCTCCACTTTCAAAAGTAAAACAAAAATATACAAATGTTACACTTCGGAGACATACTTTCCCCCTCGTTAAATCCAAATCCGTGGCATTTCGGACCGCACTATTTTGGGCTTCTACTGTATTATGTTTTATCTTCACTTATTATCAAAATCATTTCACATAATTTACTCCATATACAGAAGATATCTGGAGTTATATATGAATTCTTTCCTACTGGATGGAAGCAGGATGGCAACGAACTTTTTCGCCCACCTTGGTAGCGTGTTTGCCTCACGTTCAAGAGGTCCCGAGCTCGAATCTCGGTCTGGATAAGGTTCTTTTCGAGATTTTCCCTTATCCTTAAAGACAAATGTCGGGTAGCTCTAAGCTCCATCGACCCTGAGCATTATTTCGCCCACTTCGCTCACCGTCCGATATGGCTGAACGTTGGAGGACTTAATTAAAAAAAAAACTTTACTCCGCCAATGATGGTTGAGACTACAGGTGGAGTAAACCACGTGATGAGAGCTGGTATAGCTTTACTGTTGTGAGTATCTTAGTAGTGATGTCAGTCTAGTTACAAAATGCATATATGCCCCGAAAGAGGTTTGCAATCATCTAAGGTTCGTCTGGTTTAACTTGAAGCATGACCTACTTAGCACTACCCCTCCCTGTGACAAGAGAGGGGTGAAACGTTTTGTAAACACATTGCCACTGCTATTTGCGACTGCCTAGTCTCCGTCATAGAAAGTGACAGGTGCTGTAACCAGTGCAGGGCTTGCATGTTTACAATCAATGCTTTATATTGACAGTGAAATACGGTAATAATGGAAATATGGTGTCAAAACCGGTGTTTTACGATATAATTAAGGGAAACAAAGATAAGTTTAAACTGTATACAATCGACTCCAAAGCTGAATTAAAGGACATACCTTACCTTCGTGTCATTCTGATACAAATGCTATATAGCTAATATGGGCACAAATCAATTAAGAAGGTAGAAAAGCCTTACTGGGGAAAAGACGGATTAATTGATATATTGGACACTTTCATCATACATTTAGAAGAAAGTGACTCTCTAAAAATGCCTAATGGACGGTATATCTATACTACCGCCATCTACCAGTAGTCTTTAAAGCGCTGCGTTTGGAAGTATTAAAGGGATAGCTATAATATAGCCACACGGAATCAATCGGAATATTGCTTGGAAGTAATGCGATCTGGGATTAAGCAGTCATGGGATACCTACGTGGGCAATAATGCGTTGTATTTTCCTCCTCTCTATTTCTCACGTTTTAAGATAAACTAGACAAACTTTACATAAAAGTAATGCGATGTGGGATTAGACATGACGGGTTACCTACAACAGCGTGGGCAATAGTGCGCTCTCTCTTTCATTCCCGTGTTTCAAAATAAACCAGACGAACTGGAACCGATACACTAAAGTATTGTGGATACAATCACCAGCCAGAATGTTGTCTCAAAGGCCAGAACCACTGCCTATTGCAGGTCCTAAATCTTCTCATGATGCTGAATGGACACCGGACCTATACTCAAGATTTAAAATCCGTACCTCCATGGTTTAGAGCGATTGCGGGTGCATCTTCACACTCTTAACTAACGTTTATTACAAGCTATTTAACTACCAGCCAAAATCACACCTCTGGAAGAAAACCGGATACCGTCATATTCAAGGCCACGCCGTGGCTCAGTAGTTAGACCGCTGAGCTCTCACCAAGGTGGCCCGGGTTCGATCCCAGGCGTCCGCAAAGTGAGATTTGTGGTGGACAACACGACGCTGGGGCGGGTTTTCTCTGGGACCTCCGGTTTCCCCCGCCATCTCATTCCACCATTGCTCCATCTTCATCTCATGTATTATCAGTGTCACCGCCTGCGGTGCCGTAGGTAGTAAAAGCGGGCGTTAAACACTACTCATTCATTCCGTCATATTCTCTCGTTCGTTTCACCATTGCCGAAGATATCTATCCCTGGAGAAATTAGAAACCTTCGTCGGAAAACAAAATTAATCCATGCATTCAGAAGGGAATTTTTGTTGGAGAAATTAATAATTTTATAAGGTAAATTTTTTTAGGTAAATAGATAAATTTGCAATAAATAGTTACCGCATGTTAAAATTAATGTATAGTGTGGAAGAAAGATATAAGATTTTGTCAAGAGTAATTAGCGATAGGTATAATTTAGGAGTTCAGGAAAAAACAATTGCGCCTATGTAGCTAAGATAATTAAAGAACCTACGAACTCGTTCAGCAACTTCATTATATCAAGGCTTAAGCAATCACATCTGGAAAGTGCAGTTAGTTCAGACAAAATTCTGGGGTAAGAACGTTGACTGTGTTGGCCATATAGGTCAATACAAGAGCATGCGTTTATAAACTGTAACTGGACTCCGGCATCCGTCGATTTAATATGTTAAAATCTTGTTCGAATTTAATGATTTATGAACTACTTGTGTTAGTTGCATCAAAATACAAATATTTCACACATACAGTAATATTTTACAACATAATCACGAGGATAAACCACGGATACACATCCGTGTGCTATGGTGGATGGTAGCAAAAAAAAAAAAAAAAAAAGCTAAACTTGTTTATTTCTCCTTGGTTACTTCATGACAACCAAACAATGTTTAATCTCGTACTCTTATTTTAAACAATTTTTACTATTCAAACTTCAACATTGATTGAAAATAACTGTTTAAAAGCACCGGTAGCAATAGCGCTTGAAGACCACGCTTTATAGATATAGCAGCCTCCAGCATGGAACCCGGAGCTTAGCATTTTTGTGCCTCACAGTAACAACACTTTCAATTATTATTATTATTATTATTATTATTATTATTATTATTATTATTATTATTATTATTATTATTATTATTATTATTATTATTATTATTATTATTATTATTATTATTATTATTATTATTATTATTATTATTATTATTATTATTATTATTATTATTATTATTATTATTATTATTATTATTATTATTATTATTATTATTATTATTATTATTATTATTATTATTATTATTATTATTATTATTATTATTATTATTATTATTATTATTATTATTATTATTATTATTATTATTATTATTATTATTATTATTATTATTATTATTATTATTATTATTATTATTATTATTATTATTATTATTATTATTATTATTATTATTATTATTATTATTATTCAAATAGTTATTTTTAAACTGTAAAGCATCACTCTGGCAGACGTTAGCAGATATAATATAGCAGTTACAATTTTTTATGATAAAATTCAGAAACAGTGTAATTGTTCAAACTTAAGAGTTGGCGACGCACTTCAAATAGGTCATTAATAGCTTTTATTAAATTTACCAGTCAACTTAACTGATGCTATTTATCCTCTCATCCACCCAGTGCATAAAGATGTCATAGTTCATTACTGGAGCAGCTAGCATTAGATACACCTGAGAACGAGATTGGTGACGCTCACATAGCATCTACATAAAATGTGTGCATATATTAACGATTTTTGGTGCATATAAATCTTCTATGGAGTTAACAAGGAAAGCATACCGGCTGTGCTCGCTTACACAGTCTTACAGGAGTCTTATATATCTAAATTCAATCTAAGTACAAATTCCTCTACCTTTAACATAAAATAGGAAAAGCTATTGGTTATATTTGTGGTAGCTATGCACATTAATAACATCAATATAACTGTAAGTTATTTCCTGGCTGTTGTGCCATGGTCTGCTAGAGATAGAAGTTCTAAGATTTGAGACTTTATGTTCAGTCGTGCTGGTTGAAGATCACATTAGCATTCGCCTTGTCCACTTAGTAGACGATGATGTCGTTTTGCTATTCCCATCTTGGAAATCCACAGTGATTCAGTAATGTAACTATTGCATTTCCATAAGCCGCATGTTCACCTATAAAGCAACAATGTTTATGTTTAACAGCTTCCAGTTAATTGCACATTAATGTCTGACGTTGAGGTCTGCACTGTCAATGTTTTGTTTGCTTGGTGATTTACAGGACCATGTGGGCAATAACGTGTGGTCTCGGACTGGGAGCTGCTGTGGTACTCATCAACACAGTGTGGTCCAAGTACAGCACTTCTCCAACAATAACAAGTGTGGAAAGTACTCACTACCCCATCTGGAACATCCCTTTCCCTGCCGTTACCATCTGCAATGTCAACAAAGTTCATCTTTCTGGCGCCAAGGAAACCTACAAAAAAGAGTTACGTAACTTCAAGATATAGGGATGGGGTGATAATAGAGATTTTAAACATTTTATGTTTGGCAATTCCCGTGCCCGACCTACCTGACCCATGGGTATTCTTTCCGGAATGTTTTCTTTGGTCGTCAGGATAGGTTAATTACATCCCCCAAATTTCCTGTCCATCCATTTCATCTACATAATCATTTCATATCATCTCTCCCCTGGTTGTATTTTCGGGGTAGAAGTGTAGCATATACTTGGAGTAAAACTTCCTACTCCGGTTGGAGGGTCTCCGTTCTCCGAGCCATGGTGAGTCTGTTTCCGGACCGCAGTCAGTTGTACTGGCCTGCCGGAGAGTTTCCAACCGTTAAAGTGCTTGGGACCCTGACCTCCGCACTAAATAAATAAATAAATAAATAAATAAATAAATAAATAAATAAATAAATAAATAAATAAATAAATAAATAAATAAATAAATAAATAAATAAATAAATAAATAAATAAATAAATAAATAAATAAATAAATAAATAAATAAATAAATAAATAAATAAATAAATAAATAAATAAATAAATAAATAAATAAATAAATAAATAAATAAATAAATAAATAAATAAATAAATAAATAAATAAATAAATAAATAAATAAATAAATAAATAAATAAATAAATAAATAAATAAATAAATAAATAAATAAATAAATAAATAAATAAATAAATAAATAAATAAATAAATAAATAAATAAATAAATAAATAAATAAATAAATAAATAAATAAATAAATAAATAAATAAATAAATAAATAAATAAATAAATAAATAAATAAATAAATAAATAAATAAATAAATAAATAAATAAATAAATAAATAAATAAATAAATAAATAAATAAATAAATAAATAAATAAATAAATAAATAAATAAATAAATAAATAAATAAATAAATAAATAAATAAATAAATAAATAAATAAATAAATAAATAAATAAATAAATAAATAAATAAATAAATAAATAAATAAATAAATAAATAAATAAATAAATAAATAAATAAATAAATAAATAAATAAATAAATAAATAAATAAATAAATAAATAAATAAATAAATAAATAAATAAATAAATAAATAAATAAATAAATAAATAAATAAATAAATAAATAAATAAATAAATAAATAAATAAATAAATAAATAAATAAATAAATAAATAAATAAATAAATAAATAAATAAATAAATAAATAAATAAATAAATAAATAAATAAATAAATAAATAAATAAATAAATAAATAAATAAATAAATAAATAAATAAATAAATAAATAAATAAATAAATAAATAAATAAAATCTGAATATTCTACCCCGGCACCTAGACAACTATACCGGGGCATATATCCAAATTTTCTCTTTATTTTTCCATAAAATCCTTACAAATGTTATAATTATACAAATCTCTCAGAAAACTACTCTACAAAAATAAAATGAAATAAAATAACAGAAATAAACACAAAAAAGCAAAAAACAAAAGAAAACAACTATAAAAATTACAAAATCCGCACTGTCATGATTTCTTGGAAAGGCCGCCCTCTGTCTCCTCTCACATCATGCTTCCTCCCGGGTGCAATAGACCAAGACTGATCGCAGTGCCGAATCCCCTCGGTACCATAAATCCAGTCCAATCCACTAATATCTATAATGGTTTGTTATCTTCTGAGATATCATTTGTTATGGTTTGACTTTTAAAATATTCTTTCTTCAAGAATTTCATATAGCGAACCTATTTAAAAAATCTAACTATTGCTGTAGTTTACGATAATAACAATCAAGTATGAAATGGAATGGAAATTAATTGTTCTTTCACAGTAGCTTTGTATAAGATAAGGTTTCGTATCGTAGAGTCAGACTGAAAAATTCAATATCAAACTCAAAAATTGGGGTTAGTTGGAAGGTTTTCTTTTTCTCTTGTAATTTACGTCCTCCAATGTTATGTTATATCGGACGGTGAATGAAAAGGGTGAAACGATGTTCAAATGAGTCCAGGGTCCATAGATCTTAGAGTTACCTGACATTCGTCTTTGAGGACAAGGGAAAACCGCGGAAAAACGTTATACAGCTAACTCACCCTGAACGAGATTCGAGCTCGGGACCTCTTGAACGTGAGGTAGACATGCTACCATCTACGCTACCGCGGCGGGCTGGCTTAGCTGGAGAATTTAATGTAATGCTGGCATGTTGACATGGTAACTCAGTGGTTAGAGCAACCGAACGGAGACCGGGAGTTCCGTGGTGCAAATCCCGGCTATGGCATTCAATTTTTGAGTCTAACTCTACCTTTACATTTGCATTGAGCTTGATCTCAACAGGAAGTAGAAGGCTATGTTTTTCTTGAAGTAGTTTGTAGAAGAGAGATTGTGAATATGACATTGAATTTTACTAATATAAATAAGGATATATGGTAACTGGTTGTATTTTACGACAGATTTTCCGATGTTCTGGACGAGAAGGAATACTGGGCTTTCGTTTCACAGATGGCAGAGATCATCCAGCCTGAAGAAGTTGACATGTTGGCAGTCAACATGGAGAAAATTCACTCCGTGCTCAAGAACAGGTCTCTAGATATGGAGACACTAATGATAAAGGCAGGTTTAATTAAGTTTCACTATCTCGAAAAGGCTCTCCTTGACAAAACCCTAAAGAACTTAATACTGAATTTTCGACATTTCGAAAAACATCACTTTTTAAAAAATATTTGATAAACTCCTTAAATATTGTAGAATCAATTACATCAATTAAATGCGCAAAAGCGACATAAAAATAGATGTGTATATAAACAGCACATGACATTTTAAAACCTGATACTGTCATAACGCTGTTCTCGCCACTTTAAAACGCCCTTTATAATGCAATTTTTGTTGAATTTATTTCAAGTTAATATATATGGAACTCTTTCTTGATATCAAATATAATTTTGATTTAAGTTTTTAATAAATTAATAAATGACTGAAATTTTAAATAATGAAGTGTTAATTTGTTTACTTTTTACCCTAAATGTAATATTACATAAAATGTAGTCTTTGATTGTAAATACCTATTTATATTTAAGGAATAATATGCGAAACATAAACATGGTCTCTGTAATGACAGGAATTTTGCTGTTCCTAGTTTCCTCCCATTTCATTTCCTTGTCATCTTTGAGGATCAAGGATCAGGTGAGTGAACGGCGTGTTTATGTGGAGTAATTATCTATTCTGGTGTCCGATATGTGGCGAACACCCAGTGAAACGTCTTCTTGGGGAGCGGTCTTGTGTGGGTGATTCCCTTGGGCTTCTTGGTGAAGTTAGGATCCTGGCCAGTTGCCCTTCTGGTCCCTCGCTTCACCCCTCCTTCCCGCAGGTTCAGTAGATTAAAATCCCCCTCTGCACCTATCCACTCTATTCTACCGTAAGAAATATAATCTAAAAATGAGTATTCTACTTAGCTACAGCCTGTTTAGAAAAATTAACTAAAAATGTAATTATCTCCCGCAGTCTTCTACTGTATATTATCAGTAATTTGCTAATTTTCTGTGCTGACCCTCAACGGATTCTTGATTGTGCTTACATGTGGGTAACTTTATGGTCGAAGATCGATATCAAGATTTTGCTATGATTTTGTATTTATTCACTATTTTATAAATGCTGCTCCGGTGAATCAATTATAGAAGAGTAATGCTGAAATTCACCCCTTCTCGGTCTCATGATTCCTCCTTTTAAACCTGGGAGAGTTCACTGTGTTTTTGGGAGACCTATTATTCGAAAATTTCTGAATGGACCATTTCTATCATATATCCTTTCGTTAACTGAAAATAAATTTAATAGCTTCATTTCTTATTTGGTTCCATAAATGACATCTGCGAAGACTGAATACAGGTTGTTTCCTTTTGCGAATGACGCCAAAATAGATTGTTAACAATTATTTGGGGGAAAAAAATGAAATCCCTTAAAGCTAAATGGATTTGCTGTGTAAGTTGAGGTGGATGCATATACAGAATTTTCAGAGTTTGTGTACTGATGTTTCCATCTTGCGTTTGGGCATTCTTTTGTTTCTTTCTCTCCCTTCTGATATTTTTAACGTATTTTAACCTCGTAGGTCATACCGGACAGTGAATGAACCCAATGGTTAAATGATGCCCAAAGGGTCCCCCAGGGTTTGGAGTTATTCAACATTTTTCTCCTCAACATAAGGGAAAGATATCGTAACTCACTATAACCAAGATTGGCTATGTCAAGGTTCGGAGGGAGATTTAGGATTTTGACCTATACCTAGAACCTTTTGTGTCTATAGCAGAGGGAGACAGATAGTGGAGGTGTGACGTCAGCTCCGTCAGCTCTAACCGTCAAATATCCCCCCGAACGAAAGCCAGGTTAGCGTGTGACGTCACCGCACTGAATTCTGCCGCACAAGAGGAAGGAAACAGTTTGATGTGTTGGGATTCCGGCAGCGTAGGAAAGACAGGAAACGTATCGGGTATTAACAATATCTAATACTTACATCTTGGGTGTTGTAATATTAATGCCTACACAATTGGTCACAGTTTTTTTAAAACAATTACATTTTAGCTGTGTGCTATGAGAAAATATATAAAACTTCAATTCATAGTTTATCTGACGGTGAGGCATGTTATTAAGTAAATGAAATAAAACATAAAGTAATTTTCTCTGCAAATTAGAGACGACCCATTCAGAACAAAATTACGTGGCCAATTTCCTACATTTTCTGTTTCGTTTTTCTTTAATTATGTAGTTTATCAAAGTCAGGACTTATTGTCTATGAAAATTGTAATCGAAGGCTGCATGTTAGATTGTGGTACGACAAGATAATTCGGGATTTGGAATTAGCTAATTTCATAACAGAAAAAAAATTGTTCGCATATATATGTCGAGCCAAACATACACAATGTCTGTGCAGAAAGTGAATACAACCTTGGAAATCTAGTTTGGAGGACATTCTTGTAAAAATCAACCAAGTCTTTCTTGTGCGTATATTTGTCCTTCAATAAATCGCCACATTGTAAATTTAACAGTTCTATTAGGTACGTGGCAGCTACATTGTTGTCATCGAGTGCGTGACATCCGACTGAACCCTCAGATTCTGCACTCATAGCGCCATTTATATAACTACATGACTCTTACCTGACGTCACACGCACTGCAGGCCTCGCTCCCGGCTGAAATACATCACAACTCTCGAAGCTGTCTTTCTCTGCTCTATAGCACCTCAGGGAGAGAGGGGTGTGGTGAGAAATTTTGTTTATATCTTTATTTTTTAATATTTTGTTTATAATATTTTGTTTCATCTATACCTTCTTTGGGTGGCATGTTGACAGCTCTTTTGTATCTATGATATTCGTAGCCATGGTATGCTTTTAGGGTTCGAGATCACACGATGTAAGGGAAGTACTTCTTCGGTTCATATACTTTGTTGTTCTCGGATGGCCTGCTTCCCTTCAGCAGATCCTTGATTGTACATAATTTGCCCACCATTTTTGTGTAGAGCTGCAGCGGTGCGGGATCAACTCTCGTACTATGAACAACAATTTGATACTCCAGAATACAGTGAAGTCATCCATGGGTGTCCAAATTTCCTGCCGTTTATAAGTTTAGATGGACTTCCCTCTCCGATCATATGTACATGTCTCTTTCAGTGCAACTAGTGAATTAAGTATTAAGTACTGAATACTTCAGTTCCTGTCTGATTTTAATACATGTTTCGTTTATGCTCTTTACTTTGATATTACGTTTCCGATAAGTGTATATGTTGTGTTAATCCTTTTGTTAAAGTTAACGTTTCCTATTGTTTATATATTATGCATAATAATAACTGTATGTTAATGCCGAGACTCCTATTGTCAGGAATAATTTAATTAATTATCCTTTTGTGCTTTACTGCTTAAATTCCTGAGCATAGTGCCATGTAAATGTCTAAACTGATTAATTTTATTCTTAATGTCTTGATTTTGTAGATAAGTTATCCTTCACTCCAGATAATTGTTATGGAAATTAATAAGTTGCATAAAACACTTTTGTTGGAATCTGTTTCTGTGGCATATGCTTATCATGTATGAAACGAAATACATAATGAAGCTATTTCTACATACGTTTATTTGGATGAACATAAAAAAGATAGAAAAATAAGTTTTGCAAAAATAGTTTATGGAAGAATGTGAATAAGCTCAGGCTATAAAAATATTTTAAAAATATTAAAACTTTTGAAGGACTCTATGGATTCTTTTATATTCATGTCACCAAATTTCAATTCCATTTCATTAAAAATGAATATGAGAAGAGGGCGTTCCAAAAGAAACGGACCGGAGTCTGGTATGCGGAAACCGATGACAGGATTCAAATATCGTAGCGTGTGTAATGAAGTCTTGGTCCGAAGAGACAAAAAAAAAAAAAAAAGAATAAAAAGAATAAAAAAATAAAAAAGTAAAAAAAATTAATAAAAATAACAAAAAAAGGAATTCATTGTTTTGAATCACTTATTCATTAAAAAAAGGTAGCTGCCCCATAATGGAATGTTTGTTTAATAGTAGTAATAATAAGTGAAAAATCTAACCATGTGGTTGCACTACATGACAATATGTAAGAAACGAAATTCTTTGAGCTCAATAATATGAATTATTAAAAAAAACAGCGTGGAAGTTAACGCCCGTCAATAGAGGGCACGTGTGCACGTCACGTGACTATACAAAGCTAGCAGCAGCATGCATCAATCGTCCAACGCCGCCAGTCGCATTGCGAACAGTAAAATTGAGGCGTCAAAAGAAGAGCAAAGAAGTGTTGTTCGTTTTCTGACAGCGGAAGTAGTAGGGGGAATGGACATTCATCGATGAACGTCACGAGTGTACGGCGAACACTGCATGTCCTTTGCAAGGGTCAAAGCGTGGCACAAGCGCTTCAGGGGAGCACGAGTTTCGTTAGCCGATGATGCACAGTCTGGAGAACTACACTGCATTACCGATGACACCGTCCACCTGGTTGATGCACTCATTACCCAGGACTGCCGAGTGCCAGTGAAAGCCATAGCCGCCGAGATCAGATTGAACGTCGGAGGTGTTCACACATCATGAAGGAACGACGGATCTTGCGCAAAGTGTATGCCCAATGGGTGCCCCACAGTCTTCAACCACACCAGGAAACACGTCAAATAGCCCACTGTCTTGGTCATCTGCAGCGCTGTGCTAGGGAAGGGAATGAGTTCCTAGCACGAGTGGTGGCTGGATATGAGTCATGGTGTCATCACTTCGAACCAGAATAAAAACGACAAAGTCTCCAGTGGAAGCATTCAGGGTCACCACCACCAAAAAAAAAAAAAAAAAAAAAAAAAAAAAAAAAAAAAAAAAAAAAAAAAGGCCAAGGCTATCCACACAAGTGCATGAAAGGTTATGCTCACGTTCTTCTTTGACCAAGATGGCCCCCTTCTGATACACTTCCTGCAGCACGGGACAACAGTGAATGTCCAGCGGTCGCAATCCTTGACCAACCTTCGCCAAGCGATCAAATCAAAACGACCACGCAATCTCACCCGTGGGGTCATTCTGCTCCACGACAGTGCAAAGCCTCTTACGGCCAACACAGTCGCGGCACTCCTGCAGAAATTCAAGTGGGATGTTCCACGCCACTTTCCATACAGTCCAGACCTCTCGTCCTGTGATTATGCCATCTTTGATCCCCTTAAAAAGGCTCTCAGGGGCAAACGATTCACCTCGGACGACGACATCCAGCTGCACGTGCGCAACTGGCTCACATCGCAGCTCCGGGACTTATGAAACAGCCATTCACCGCCTTGTGTCACAGTGGGACAAGTATCTCAACAGCCAGGGTCAATACTTCTAACATACAGCTACTGGCTTCTGTAATTAAGTCTCCGGCTCGTTTCTTTTTGAACACACTTTATAGTTTTAGCAGTTTATTGTGAACACGGTACGTTTTTAATGAGTTAAGTTCACAGTAATCATTGGGAACGTAAAGTGTTTTAAAATTGTCTGATTGAAGAGGGAGGATCAGTTGTCAGTAGATGCTCCCTTGATCTCCCTACTTCGTTATCAAGGTGCAGTTTTACCATCTCTACGGCTTGTATTGGAAGTAAGTTGAGAAAACTCATTTAAAAAAATGTTCGCCTGTAAAGGGTTGTATGGGGCGAGGAAACTGTCCTAGACATTTTATGTCGCATAAGTATCAAGTTTTGTATTTCTTAGACTTTAGGTTTTCTAATTTTGTTGGTCACATACACTCGGGCAGATACACACGAGCGCGAGCTGACCTTTTTCTATTAATTAATTTTTCATATTCAGGGGCTCTCAAAACTTACATTTTCGGTGAAATGTCGATATCGATTTTGTGGATGAAATACAATACTTTCCCTCCGTACCTTAGTTACTGGCTAGAGAAGATCGTATGAAAGTAACATATCAGTCTTTTACAGCACTTAACATTGTAAACCAGGAATATGGAACTGTTTTAGCTTGGTGTTTAAAGGTATTGGTGTGTTTCAGCTTTCACAACCCTGTGAGGCAATGTTTGTGAAGTGCAAGTGGCGTGGGGAGGTGACTCCTTGTAAACAACTGTTCCGCATGTCGAAGACTGACGCTGGCTTTTGCTGCTCCTTCAATTATCGCCCGCCCGGCACCGCCAAGTAAGAATTAAGCCTATCTTATCTCGCAGAGCATTCGAGGGTCGTTCAAATCAATCCGGGACTTTATTTAAAATCAAATAGACGAACAGGTTTCAAAGTGTGGAAAGTGGATTTATTTTTCCACATAATCTCCAGCTACAGTTATACCCACACTTATCACAGCGTTTGACTAACTCCTGAAATGCTTCGGCATAGAAAGATTTAGAATTCTGACGTAACCATTATAGGACATCATGCTTCACTTCATCATCAGTGTTGAAATGTTTTCCTCCAAGGAATTCCTTCAGGGTCCCAAAGAGGTGGAAGTCACTTGGCGCTAAGTCAGGATTATATGGGGGGGGGGCGTGTGGCAAGATCTCCCAGCAGAGTTCCATGATTATTTGGAATGTGCGTTGATCGTGCATTGTCTTGCAAAAAGAGAACACTTTTCAAAATTATTGTGTTCACTGTTTCTAATGACAGATTACATAACCTTGCAATTTCACGACAGGTTATACAATTGTCCAGGATCAGCTGCTCCACGCGCTGTATGTTCTCATGAATGACTACCGTGGGCTGTGATCCACCACGACCAGGATCGTCAGTGATCGAGATACAGCCATCTTTGAAGCGTTTACACCATTCAAATGCCTTACTGCGACTGAGTGCCTCATTAGCGTATTGAGCCTGAAGTGTTCTGTAAATTTCAGCAGGTGTTTTACCCTTATTCACTAAACCTTCATCTCAACACGCTGTTCCATGTGGATGTTCACATTGTTGTCCGTCATCTTGAATAACGGTCTATCTAGAAGCACGGGAAATGAGCACCGTCTGCCAGTGAAAGGACACAGTGCCACTGTCTACTGCATACAAAACCTCCAGCCTAGGCGTCCATTTTAACCTGAAAAGATGTTTCGGATGGACTTGAACGACCCTCGTAGAACATGTGATCCCTTTGGCCCAAATTTCTTTTAACTGTTCTGTCACATTTCTTTAATAAGTGGAGGAAGTGTTGTATTCAATTCAAACATGTCATAGCAAGATTTTACCAGGAATATGTTTTGTGAGATTTCCTGAATTAAAAAATATATATAGTTAGAAGAGTGCTACAGGAAGCCAATCAGTGTCAGTGTTGTCGATTAGTTTCGGCATGAATGCACCTTGCGCACTTTATTAAGAAGGAAAAATACCAATGGGATTGTAGAAAATATTGGTGAATTTTGTATTTATCTCCTAATTAAACCTATCCAGCAATACATCAAATTCTGGAAAGGTAAAGCCTTAAGTATGTTTCAGGGATTAAAGGATTTTCACATGTCCAAGAAAAATGTAGATGTTTACAGAAGGTATAAGTTTTGAAACTTTTTATTTGGTTCGTAGTTATACAATAATAAGCAGTTCATAAACTTGACATCAAGGGAAAAGATAATACCTTAATACAAATATACAACAAAAGAGGAAAGAAAATGGAGAATATCAACAGCCTATCACTCCTCTCCCAAGGCAAAAAAAAAAAAAAAAAAAAAAAAAAGATGGACTTAGATGAGGTGAACATTATCTTTTTAGTTGTCATTTACGAAAGTAGATAGGTGATGATACCTCTGTACAACTTTACTCCAAAACATTCACTTATGTACGAGTATATCAGCATTCGTAGTACGAAAACCGTTAAAAATTTTCTCGAAATGAGCTACATATTGAAGGCAGTTTTATTCTCAAAAGCAGTAAACTGTCTTGGAAACGTTTCTGCAGCAACCGCAAGTTTTCAATTTTCCAAGAGAAACAATAAGTTCAGCCATTTGTTTAGAGCGCAGACATACGTAATCGGGAAACTTGGCAAATATCAAATATCGTTTATTATTGAGTATTCTTAGAAAAGGGCCTGAATGCAGCAGAAATTCATTCCGATATGACAATCACTTTAGGGGACTGCAGCATCATTTTCGATAATTTCCAAGTGAAAGATGAAACATGCAGTTCTTCTGACTGAAATCAGTCACAAAAACAGAAATTTCCGACGAAGCACAACTGAGCTGTGAATTTAGACAGACAATTTCTGAGAAAACTTTGGCTTGTTTTGAGATACCTTCCGCCGACTTTGTGTCAATTTATAACAAATGATGGTGCTTTGGAGCACTTCTACACACCAAAAAAAAAAAAAAAAAAAAAAAAAAAAAAAACATTCTATGTAATGGAAGAACCAACGTTCTCCACCACCAAAAATGCAAAGTGTATGAAATCAGCCATAAAGATTATGGTGTTGGATTTCTGGGATGCTGTGGATAAAAAGAACACGGAACTGCTCATTCGCAAGCTGTCCTTCAACCGCCTGGTGAGAGAGATCGCCCAGGATTTCAAAACGGATCTATTTTGTGCGTGCGTTAATTCCGATTTTAAGCGTCCGTAAGTTGTATTATTATCGCTGTCATAATAATATGGCTACTGGTTCGTGAAATATGTAAATGCGTGAAACACTTAAAATAGGCATGTTCCTCTGCTTGAAATTCCCGCTAAAGAACCGGCCAAACTGTACACAAATGTACATTTATCTTCTGGGAAAGCCATTACACTGTACAACTCTAATGAATTTGAACCGCTCTACTCTTCAATCTCCTCCAGGTGTTTTTGGCATTCCATAACAGAACTTACTTGAGTAAGCCGAAGTGGCAGGGTCCAACTGAAGTAATGTTTGCTTAATTGTTTAGAACTATGGAACCCTACAGAGTGAATGGTGCTAGCTACCTATCTGGACTCAGCATGCTACTGGATCCTGCTCTGGAAGATTACTACGCCGCACTGTTCTCCTTCTATGGACTGCAAGTGTTGGTACACTCTCCCAGCGAGTACCCGGAGATATCCGCAAGAGGAATCTTACTGGCACCACGCAAGGAGGCGTTTCTTCAGGTAATAAATTTGATTTATTCACATATTTTTGGTTTTGACACAAGCCTAAGGGTCGGTTCAAGCAAAAGTGAAGTAAATAAAGACATGCACATATGTACACATTTTGCGTTATTACTTATGATGCATCTATAATACTAAAAAGAGAAAATTTGTACGTATTTGTATTTGCATGTACGAGTATATAGTGCGTATATGTGTTCTTTCACCCTTTGGAAAGCTCTACTCTTTATGAGGGCATGGGCTGTAAAACTTCTAATTAAAGTTAAGAAATTACTAATGCCCGATTTCACCAACAGATGTTAAGACTTAACACGAGTTTAGCAATATTTAAAACAAAATTTGCTTTTCACCAAAAAGTGTTAGCGTCACACTCGTATTAAATCTCTTGTTAAACTAACACGCCAAATTTCTGATGTTAAGTCCTTAACAATTGTAAATAGTCAAGATGGCGAGCATAAACTCGGCTGTTGATGTCGATTTGCTATATTTAAGACTGTCTAAATGGCATACGCAATAGAATGCGGCCTATGAGGAGAAATGATTTTGAGGAGCTATCCGAAGATGAATAAAAATGAACACCGTGTATAATGGAAAGGTTTCTGGAGATGATCATCTTGATTAAAATGAAGTTTCATAGAAATAGTTTGTTCAGGCCTGAAAAAAGTTCTGGTTTGATACATTCACATGACTTTATCTAGTTAATCGTCTCTAAATTGTTTATCTGTCTACTTCTTGTTAAGAAGACGCACTTTCATTACACAATTTGTTATAGGTATCAGAACAATGTGGCACTGTAAACAAACGGGTAAGGGATTTTAAAAAGCTATACGCTATGTAAAAGATTTGAAATTGTGTATTCCTTGTATGGCCATGAAAAGGAAAAAAAAAAGAATTGCGATTTACTTACTAAAAAAATCCGATGTGTTACTTTACGTATTAAGCACAATCATTTGTTTTTTTCCTCTCTTCTGCAAAACCTTAAGTGCTTCAAGTACACATTCTGAATCCCTTGATATGATTCCTTGTACTTCACATTTATTTGACAGTGATTGTAAGTTACTTCTACGTCATCAGTTGTAATTCCTGCAGCCACACATCATCAACGCACAAGTAAGGCCGATGTGACACAATAACGTTATAATTTGAACTTCATTTCAAGCGCAAATCAATAAACATCAACACTTATCATAGTTGATAAACATAATTTGCCCATTATATGTTTTTAATTACACCAAAGTATATCGTTTTGGCAAGAGAACTTCGATCGCTTTGTTTTGTTGGAAAAGAAATTAAAAATAAAATTTAAGCTATTTTGCGTTCCTATAAGATGTTAGGGAAACTATTATAATATAAACAACTAAAAGGAATAAAAGAAATCCCCCAAAACAGTGCCTACTATAAGAAACTATAAATGATAAATTAAACTTGAAATAAAACAGTTTTACGAAATTGGTTTTGTCAGTACTTTCTCCCCTGTACTAAAACACAAAAACTATATCTTTAATTGTGTTACTGTACATGTTTGTATGCACATATAATAAATTGGCTCTCAAAGTAAACAAGAATTTGAAGCCATAAACCACAACTTGAATTTAATATTGTTATTCACGTAAAATGGCATGGACATGTTGTAACTTCTGTAGAACAAAAAAAAAAAAAAAAAAAGAAAAAGTAATAACAGTTATACAACGCTTAAAATGCAGCGAGGTTTTGCTAGATTTAGGCGCGAATTAAAATTGTAGGGACGTTGAGTTGCCATTGGACGTAAGGAACGCAGCACTTTATGTACAGATGCCGACATAAGTATTCGAACCTAAACATATTTATTACTTGTACTACTTTAAAGCTACGCAGAGTAAGAATACGTAAATACAACTGATAAAAATAGATTCGCGTCTTCCATTAAACACATAAACCCATAAATAGTAACTAAAACTAATTTGCATTACAAGGAGAAATAAACGGTTACTTTACATATGGACATAAGTATTCAGACAGAGAACAGCTAGTATTTAGTTATCATCCCCTTTCTTTGAATTACTGCTGATAATTGTTTGGGCATTGTCTGTATGTGTTGTTTAGTGGCTGCAGAGTCCATATTTCTCCACTCTGAAGTTCTTTCAGATAGTCCTTGCTTCTGATGTGATGCTTCCTCACACGCTCCTCAAGTTCCTTCCAGATGTTCTGTATAGGATTTAAATGTGGAGATAGGGGCGGTATTTTCAAAGTGTGAGGAGTGTTGTACAGGATCCAAAACCTTACAATTTCAGCAGTATGCTTCGGATCATTGTCCTGCTGGAAGTAATAATCATGCCCTAATCTCAGCTTCTCTGCATTCTTTTAAGATTTCTTTTTAAGATAATTTTCAAGAATCCTCTTGTATTCAAATTTGTCCAAGATCCCATCTATGAACACCAGTTCCCCAAAGACAGATGAAGCTATACAGCTCCATACCATCACACTAATGCCAACATGTTTTACTACAGCTAGCATGTTGTTAGGTTCCCATTCTGTATTTGACAGTCTCCACACTTTAAGACGTCCATCACTCTTGTACAAGCAGAATTTGCTCTCGTTCGACCAGAGAACCTTATCCCAGAATTCTGTTGGTTTCACCACATACTCTTTAGCAAATTCGATGCGCTTTTTCTTATTCATCTTATTAACATATGGTTTCTTCCTAGGAACGAGAGCATTGGACCCAGTGCCACTTGAAACCCGTTCAACTGTTCTGGCGTGAACCACAGTGGCAGAATATTGCTCAAGGCATCCTCTAATCTCAGATGCAGTGATTCTCGGATTCTACTTCACCATTTTTATTATTTGCCTCCTGTATCTGGTGGTATATTTAGAAGGAGCGCCATTACTAGGTTTATCCACAACAGCATTTGTTTGAAGCGTTGGACTATGCAGAACACTCTAGTTTTGCTTCTGTTAATGGTTTGGCAATTTCAGAGAGATTTGTTTTGTTTGTACATATATATCACGATATTCCTCTCTGGCACCGTTGTGTCCTTACCTTTACGTCCCATATTACCTGTGAGTTCACAATCGTCTGAATATGAGCACACTGTCTCGAGATATAATAATAATAATAATAATAATAATAATAATAATAATAATAATAATAATAATAATAATAATAATAATAATAATAATAATAATAATAATAATAATAATAATAATAATAATAATAATAATAATAATAATAATAATAATAATAATAATAATAATAATAATAATAATAATAATAATAATAATAATAATAATAATAATAATAATAATAATAATAATAATAATAATAATAATAATAATAATAATAATAATAATAATAATAATAATAATAATAATAATAATAATAATAATAATAATAATAATAATAATAATAATAATAATAATAATAATAATAATAATAATAATAATAATAATAATAATAATAATAATAATAATAATAATAATAATAATAATAATAGTAATAATAATAATAGTAATAATAATAATAGTAGTAATAATAATAATAATAATAATAATAATAATAATAATAATAATAATAATAATAATAATAATAATAATAATAATAATAATAATAATAATAATAATAATAATAATAATAATAATAATAATAATAATAATAATAATAATAATAATAATAATAATAATAATAATAATAATAATAATAATAATAATAATAATAATAATAATAATAATAATAATAATAATAATAATAATAATAATAATAATAATAATAATAATAATAATAATAATAATAATAATAATAATAATAATAATAATAATAATAATAATAATAATAATAATAATAATAATAATAATAATAATTAATAATAATAATAATAAACAGGTTTTGGACCCACAACGTTTTGCGTTTCCTTGCCCGAAGCTACTACGTAATTAAAGTAAATATCATGACTTCTGTTTTTGCGTTAGGTATTATATTTCGGAAGTGTACAGAAATATTCGTTTTTCTTAGCTTTCATTTCTTACAGTCTGCTGGCAGCTTTCTTAAACTATGTAAATCATGGATAGTTTAGTGTCCAATGCTTTAATTAGTATAATGCCTTTGACGATATTATACTAGCTGGTTTAACAACAAAAATGAACAAAAAAATAAATAAAACGGAAAAAAGAAGAAAAGAAGTAAATGAACAAAAGAGGTTCGCAGTTTAAGTCTAGTGTGATTTCCGTAATTTAACATGAATCATTTCTAAGATGAACAATACCTGCATAATTTTCAATTTGAGAAAGGCAACTTTTATATGTTCTTTAAAAATAGATCGGTCCTGTTGTGAACATCTAGGAGGGGAGACTGAGAGAGACAGAGATACTTTAACGGAACCCTCTTAGGCTGCTGAATGGCAGAAGAAAATGTGTGGAAATTTACTAAAGCGGTGAAGGCTTAGCCGAGAAGGGGGTAATAGCCACAATAAACAAGCGTAAGTTTTCTTTTAGCAACCAGCAGTCTAAAAGCCTCTGTGTTGCCTCCCATATGTTTACAGCAGGATCGTACTGGAGACAGATTGCACCAAGAGGCAGATTTTCGAAATATGCTAGCTACAAGGTTTAAAGATTGCAGCTCATTTTAAATGGCATACTTTTTCTTTTAACAATTTCTGTGTTTTGATACATTGCAAGATTGTGATTTCCCCATTACACTTGTTATCTTTCCAAGAATAGAAAATGTCTACATTTATTCCCAAAGCCTTTCTCATTCTAGCAGACTGGCCGTACAAGTGCGTGAGGGTAATTTTTTTTTGTCTGTCCCTTATGTGTCAATGATATGCCTCGTGTAATGCACAATATTCAAGAGTAGCAGGTTATCTCTTGACTAATATAACGAATGCAAGGTGGCCTAAACTTTCAAATTCTGGTTACTCCGTTGACTCGTAAAATTTACCATTGAAAAACAGTTGATATTACGTTCTTGAGAAAACATGACACATATGCAGACCATCTCATAATCAACAGCAATATTATTCTGGTCGAAAGCAAGAACATTGTGCTAAATGTCGGGGTACAAACTATGCAGAGACAGTTGCATATAGTGAGCTTGATAGAGGCATCCCCTGGAAGGCTGCATTATGTAGGGATATATAGTCTAACTTCAGAAGAGAAATAGAAGAACGTTGTCTTCCTTGATGATGAAAGATTTTGCCTTAATTTGGAGATTCTGCAAAGCCAGTAAGAAATATGCGTTTAATGTCCTTTTGTTGTTAATAACATCTCCACAGAGCGAAAGCATTTTAATGGTACAGTGAAAACTGTGACAAAGACAGTGGAAAAGATATCTGGAAATGTGTTTCAGAATTTGCATTTCTGGATTTTAAGAAATATAAAACTTTAAATCACAAAAACCCCAGAAAATGCACCTTAAAACTGTTCTACAAACTACCATAGATGCATGTCCGGCAGCCAAATTGAGCAGTTTTTTAAAATAATAATCCACAGAAGTAAAGGGGATATCTGTAACACTAAAAATTGCAGGTATTGGCTGTATTTAAAATATTGTATCACAACTTTGCAACAGGATTATTTTACCATCAGTGGTTAAAGTAGTCAACAAAAATGCAATTTTTCAGTTATGATGATAATGAAGATGACAAGTGCCATTTCTAAACTTAATTGCAATTACTGTTTCAAAATATGGTGTGTATGAGCTTAGATAGGAAATCCTTTAAAAGAAGCCATACAGTCCGGCCGCTCTATCTCTGGCTCTGGCAGTTCTAGAGAGGGGGGAAGCGTGTTGTTGCCAGTTCTTTAGCGGGAATTTCAAGCAGAGGAACATGTGTATTTCAAATATTTCACGCATTTGCAGATCGTAACTTCGTAAATGTACGTGGGCAATGTGTATATACATGATCCCAGAATAGTTGCATATGGAAACATTATACCATTTACTGGAAAAGAAATAACAAAAAGCTATTTCGCACAAGTGGGAAAGTCCTTTCTCATATAATATTGATATACATGTAATCTTATAGCATCCTTCAGAAAGGCTGGCCTCGTAGCTCAGTCGGTGGAGCACCTGCCTGCCGTGCTAGGGGTCCCGGGTTCGATTCCCGGAGGGGGGATTTTTCTCCGACCAAGATTATTCCCCATCTTCCCCAGAGTCTGGAAGTATGAATGAGAGTGTGAATGTGTGCGTGATCTAAAGATAACAAGATAACGAGTTAACAGCTTCAGTATGTTCCAAAGGAGAACGGCCGCCGATAAGACCATAGCAGTTAAAGGCGTGGTATAAATGGAACAAGGAATCCTTTTGAAAAGCATCAAGTGAAGCTTTAAGGCTGCCTCGTTGCCTTTGCTTTCCCAGTGTACGCACAACTGCAGACGGCGAACTTAAATCAGCTGGCAGTTTTCCTTCGTCACTTTCTTCCCACCTTCAAGACGTCACAAACTCTGTCCAGCACCTTGGTAACAGGTATTAGAGGTCCACCAATGTCCCGCTCCTTCTCGAAGTACTTACTTACTTTGGCTCTTATAAGAGTCGATTTTTTTTCTTGAATTCTGACGAACCAGTAGCCATATTACTATAATAGCGATAGTAATAAGATTTACAGACGCTTCAAATCGGAATTCACGCACACACAAAAAATTAAACAAACCACCAGCGCGGAATCCAAAAGCAACTAAAAGCCACGTGGTCCACACAAAATTGCAGCGGCAACACGGTGCTGGATTTGCAAGCCACGCCTAGCAGCCACAACGCTGATTGGCGCTAGCACACAGTTTTAACTTCCTCACCACGACACCGGATGTAAAGACTCCCAGTACCACCAACAGAAGCAGTTGGTGTGCGTGAAAGGTGTGACCGAAATATTCGAATAGTGTGATGTTGTAAAGAATATATTGCATGATAATGAAATTACAAGTTGGATTTCAATGTTTTGCAGCTAATATAGTCCTAAACACTCATTATAAAGATAAATCCGACGATATGTTTTCAATTACTCATTATTATATGTTGGTACTTTTAACCTTCCCCTCCACCTCCTGCAGCCACTAAACGGTGTAACGGTGATATATTGGACTGGTGGCATTGCATAAGAAGCATGTTATTGAAACTTAACAATTAATACTCCTTTCTTTCTTTTTAACGAAGTATGCGGAATTGACAAAAGTGTATAACTCCTGTGGAGTACGAAAATATATAAAATTATGTAGTATGCTGAAAATCATTGTAATTCGTCGACATTTTAACTACGCATACAGGAACAGATTCAGTAAGTACATAAATTCCGAGCTTTAATAGCTTCCCTAGAGATCATGTTGTCATTTGCATACTCAATATACAATTTATCATAGCCAATAGGCTCTTTGGAGTGTAAGAACTGGTTGTAATGCTGCGGAATTCTAGGTTAGGTTTTGTGCAACTGGTACTTTGCACAACAATACTGCGGCAGATTACGTTACCTTCTTCAGGATGTGTGGATACAGCCACTAAGAATTGCAATTGTACTTAGAGAACTTTAAATTTATAGTTTAGAACGAACTATATAGTAAATGTATGGGCTCAAACTCGCAAAGCAAAATATAGAAGCTTTCCAAGGCCACCTGTGCCAGTATATTTCATTTTTCTTGATTGTAAAATAAAAGAGAACAAGAATTAACATATTCATAAAGATATATTTGTTTAATTTATACGTAGTTCTCAAAACTTATTAATGCTTTATTTCGTTGAAGAATACTATACAATTCCTTTATGTTCTCTCATAGCTATTAGTAGCTTATTGTATAGCATAATTATGTATAGCTACGGTGTCCGAGTGGTCAAGGAGTTGGACTAGAAATCCAGTGGGTTCTACCCGCGCAGGTTCGAATCCTGTCCGTAGCGTTACTTTTTATTTCCCCTGCGCGTGTTCTTTGTGTTTTAATTAACTTTTACATGTGTGTTAGCAATATATTTGATAAGCACCCGGATTGTGGTGTCTCATGGTTTAAGGAGTTGTATTCAAAATCACCCACGCAGGCTGGAAAACCTGACCGCAGCGAAGCTCTTTATTTTGCGTCCGCCTATTTCTTGTACTTTAATTAAGCTTCACATGTGGAGCATATGCTGGATGAAACGAAATCCGTGTGAATGTTTTCCAGATTCTACGATTAAACTCGCTATTTCTAAGTGAAATACAGGTACCCTGCCCACTACACTGTCATGACTCCTTTTGACATCCGCCTCTGGTCTCATCCTTCCTCCCTGGGGATGCCCTGCTTGGGGGCATAGGTACAATAAGCCAAGTGTGGTTTTCATGCCGAGTCCCCTCCGAACTATTCTACTAGGGGCGTTTAAAAATGATTGACACTACAATTGTTTTTTGTTTACAAGAATCATTTATTGAACACACTCATTCGGGTAGCATTATATCTATTCCCCGCCAATGTTTATGGCCCTCTTCCATCGTTCTGGCAGCTTCCGTATTTGCGTAGCAAAGCATTTTTTGGGCGTATCCCGGCGCCACTGATGGACAACTGCATGAAGTTTGTCATTGGTAGTGAACGTCTTACCCCACACGACCTTTTTTATCAAATCGAATATGGCATAGTCACTAGGCACCAAATCGGGTGTATATGGAGGATGTGGCAGCACAGCAAACCCTAGTGTACGAATGTTGGCCATGGTCTGGCGTCTGGCATGTGGTCTGGATTATCTTGTTGGAGAAGAACACCACGGCCCAATTTTTGATGGTGGCGTTGTTGAATGCGTCGGCAGAGTTTTTCCAGGGAATTTGAGTACCACTCACTATTAATGGTCATATTCGGAGGCAGCCAATCCACCAGCAGTTCCAGATCACAGAATACAGTTGCCATGTATTTTCGAAGGAATAATCCTGACTGTGACTTCTTGGGACGAGGGTTCTGTGCTGATTGCACCCTTCCTTTACGAGGCGTGTGCCTCAGTTGTTTGTGTTACACTTTTTCTCCGTGTGAGCGCGTGAAGGTCGCTTTGGTTTCTCTCTCGGACGGCTCTCTGGGCTGACGAGGCAGGGCAGTCGGGGTTCTCCTTTCATTGCGCGCACGGTGATTGATAACTGGTTTAGCTCCCGGGTGCAGTTCAAAATCGTGTAATGGCAGGTGTTAGAGTTAGGTTTTAATGTGTACTTCGAAGAAGTTTAAGTTAAGTGTAATTGTGCAAGTAAGCTATCAGTGTGAATAAAAGATTTATTAAAGCTTTTAAATTATCCAAGTAAGTTGTATAATTGTACCTTAGCCTCCGGGTACAGTTCAGTTCGTAGCACGCTTCCACTCCATACTCTGGCGTTTATTTTCCAGCGTCTCGTGGAAAAACGAGGACTCGTCAATGGTGACCAGCTTCGCAAAGAATTTCTCTGGATGTGCACTATACTGTTGGAGCAACTGTTGGCAAACCATCACACTCTTCTGTTTCTGCACATTGTTGAGGGTATGTGGCACCAATTGTGTACACACTTTTTTCATTTTCAAAACTTCATGGGCTATGGTGTGTAGGTTTCCCCGTGATAGATCTGTTCCCTTGCACTAATGCATCAAATGTGATACGCATGTTCTCCAAGCTGACAAGCTGGGTATAGTTTGGTTTATGTGCAGTTGCTGGACACCCAATGCTTTTGCGTTTTTCAACAGTCGCTGTCGTCTTTGAATTCGGACACCCAAAGAAACACGGACCAGCGACTCGGTGCAGACTCCGCAAATATGGCCACTAAACTCTTGTGGATGTCTCAAGTAGTCACTTCTTCCCTCCAGGGAAACTACACGGTCCACCTTTGCCCGTCCTTGGCTGCCTCGTTGTTTCTCTGATGTCCACAAGCGTACTCACAAGACGGTACAATTGCTGCTCCAGTGCACCATCTACGGGCAGTAGCAACATCATCTAGTGGCAGTAAGACAGTACTATCGCCGAACTTCACCCATACATCGACACATATTTTAAACTGCTATTTTTCAGGAGTTATAGGGAGTGTGACAATCATTATTGAACGAACTAAATAGCTATCCAGTTATCCCCCGACATTCATTTGATCATCTCCTTTATATTGTAACTTTGTGGGTTCGAAGCATTAAAATTAATGTTTGCAGAAAATTTAAAAAGCGCCTTATTGCAGTAAAAAGACGCTTTGCACACTCCTTGCCGCAGTAAAAATTACGTGAAATACACAACAATAGTCTTCAACCTCGCCTTCTTCCACCACAACACGTAAACAAACAAAAGAATTCACTCAGTACACTTCAAATGTCCACACACTCACAATTACTGCACAGCTGCACACACAACTAACGACTCACTAGCAACTGACTGCACTCTAACACTTACGGGCTTATATACCTCCAGTCATTGTTATAGAAAGCTTCCGACGTTTCAAGGCCTTTCGCGGGGACAACAGAACGATGAAACTACCCAGACATCACTCTGTCTCTTTCTCCTCTTTTTGCTGTCTCTCTCTCGACAAGGGTTCTTCGCTCGCACCACAATCTGTCTCTTTCTTTCTGCGCACGCACCGATGCTTGCTCGTCGTGGCTCCAACTCAAAAATAAATAAATAAATAAATGCGATTATGTCAAAATATTCACGTTTCCTCTCATCCATTACACCAGCTCTTTAATACCATTCACTTATTCAGCTTCAGCGAACTATCTAGCTAATCCCCTCCATGGATATTCTTCCGGATTCGAAATTCTTCACTTCCTCGACTGGCGTCTGAGCCAGGCACTCATCACCCCCTTGTATGTCTTGTGGTTTATAAGTAGGGAGCAGATTTATAGGCACTAAAAATATGTGAAATAGGCAGGCCAAAAGGAACTAAAATTGGGCAAAATAGGCACTTAAATAGGCACTAAAATTTTCTAAGTAAACACTTACACATTCACTATTTTAGTAAAATGGCTCTTAAAATACAGTATAAATACACTATAACAAAATGACAATAATCGCAATATATGCTGCAAAAAATTCGCTAAACACATGCTATTTTGCGGTTCCCTAGGCGAAATAGTTCTACATTTATTCCAAATTTCCACAACCAGTTAAAATAACAGATATTGTAGTATAATTAAAATACATATAAATCCATTTTACCAAGTGAGAAACATAATGTACAGAAAGGCGTGAAGTAATTAACTGTGTCAAGAAACATGGATTTGGGGGTGTTTAAGGGTGAAAATTGAGATATTTGAAGCTTTTGTTAGATTTGTTTCAAATTTATACTGTTTATGTTTTTGATTGATCAAGAATGGAACAATACCAACTTTCAGCTTTCTAGTTAGAATAGTTTCTGAGGAATTAACAGCTTATGTCTAAATTAAAGGTGATTTTCAAACTGTCCCACATATTGTAATTTTAAAATTAATGCTTCAGGTATAAGCTTCTGCACCTATTAATGACCCGTATCTATGTGAAATATTTGTCTTCGCCATATCAACAAAGGGAAAAATAATCATACAATCATACAATTTTTATTTTCCTAAACGTTTCCAATAAGAAGCAAACATTATAATCCTTCTCAATACAAATAACAAAAGCACAACAAATGTAAATGGATACACTTAATATGCAGTTTCACTTACAGGCATGTTTAGAATTTCATACACACTAATAGAAAACTGCATCCTGTGGAACATTTTGAAGTTAGGACAATTTAGAAAATATGGAAACTGAGAAATCTGAGGTTAAGATTACCTAATAGTAGCTACGATACAGGAGTAGAATTATTTAAATGGTCATGTGACGTTTTCTGTAGTGCCGCTAGAAAAAATATATATATAGGAATTTCTGTAAAATATGACACAAACCATTAAGATTTATTGGTCTGCAGTTTCATTTTCAATGCTGAAAATAACACCCGAAGACTGCAAGCAATCGATTTCACGATTCCTTGAGATACATGTAGAAAAACGTAAGCACGAGAAAATCACAATTTTTTCATATATAATCTTAATCTCTGTAGCCTAGCTAATTAAGTGCTGGCCTTATAAGTTGAAGTTGTAACCTGAACAGAATCCCGTAGTGGAGATTTTAAGATTGGTAAAACAACAGCTTCGTGTATGTAGATTTACACACATGTAAAAGAAATCTTATAGCAGTAAATTCCTGCTTACCAGTGATACTGATTTTGATTTGATAGGATTGTTAATAATTGGCACCATCAATAATTTAATTAATAATCCGTAACCCAAGTATTACTATTAGCTCAAGAAATAAGCCTTTACACCAGCACAAAAATATCATGCGAGTGCATTGAAACTGCCAAAAGGCAATACTCGTATCAAAATTGTGAAATCCAGTACACTAGGTTTGCAAGGCTATACCTATTAGTTTCAAATAAATAATATTCTAATCAAGGAGATATGCATTAGACGGGCTTGTTTAACGATTCAGACATGTTTTAAGCTTAATCTCAATCTAGTCGTATCATGTGAAGAAGAAAGTTTTCAAATTAGGCAAAATTGTGCTTTACTTCGGAATGCTGAAAACATTCAGTTCCTCTTCTTTCGGCCCTCCTCGACATACTAATTTGTGTTCGGCATAATGTTGCTACAGGGGCTAATTTTTACAATGTTTTTGAAACTAGGATAATATAGTATTGATACAATAATGTTTTGTATCAAACAAAGCCCCACGTTGTCGCGACAATTTGTAACTAAGATGATTGGCAAGGGTTCTACGTTGATGCTACTTTGAAGCTATTATAATGTGTGGCTCAGGGTAAAACAATGAGGTTTCTCTCAGGGTATGCGTGGATGTGTGTGAGAAGGATATTTTAATGACACTGGAATGCCCGTTTCCAACTTATTTATGTACTGCTTCTTCTTTTTTTTTAGAACATCGAAATTGAAGTTGCCGACCAAGGGTTACCAATATCCTTGTTTAGAGTTACTGACGGCAGAATGTTTATTACTCGGTAAACTTTATTCGTTCTTCACATATATATGAACCGACAAATATATTCTCACATTTCTGGTATGTCTGGCCCAAGACAGAACAAGTTGACCGCCCTAATAGGCTTCACGCTTCGGACTGTTTCAATGTCTTGCCCGCCAACAAGTGCTCTAATCGGCGAAGACTGTTTGAATGACCACAGATGCGCGTGGATGTATCACTTTCACTTTCTGAAAACTCCTTTACAACCAAAGATCCCTTTGTAGCTATTTTGTCGCCATTATGAATGGTTCAAAGAATACCCTATTCAACAAGTCAAGTGAGCCCCTTTAGAAATCTGCTAAGGACACTGTTTCTTACATTGCTTTTGTTATAACAACTTTCCCCCCAACTGCTATTCGCCTCAACTGGCCTTGCACGTTGTAACAAAGAACCAACATTCCTTTGACATCCATCATGATTCTTTACTTATGGCAAACCTTAATTTCGGTTTCAGTATTAATACAAACATTAATGATTAAAATCGCCTGTTTAACACAAGGATGACAAAAAATTACGTTTCCATCTGTGCTGAACGATGGATCACCATTTATCCACTGTTTAAGAAGTACACTTCTGTTGCTTCTCTCTTTTCCAAAAGCTGTTGTCACAAATTACAAACGCGTAGATGGTAACATGTCTGCCTCACGTTCAAGAGATCCCGAGTTCGAATCTTGGCCAGGGTGACTTACCTGGATAAGGTTTTTCAGGGGTTTTCCCTTATCCTGAAAGACGAATGTCGGGTAGCTCTAAGCTCCATGGACCCCGGACCCATTTGAGCATCATTTCACCCATTTCATTCATCGTCCGATATGACTTAACGTTGGAGGACGTAAATTACAGAAAAGACAACAACAAACAAACAAATTTCAAACAGAAGTAATTGGCTAAAAAGGCATTAGTAGGCACTAATAAGCAGAATAGGCATAAACGTGTCATATAGGCACTTATAGGCACTACAAAGCTAAGAAATTAGGCTAATAATTTTATGAAACGTGCTCATAACATAAAAGCCTACATGTCTGAACAAAGGAATACAATAGGCAAATAGGGCACACTCCGCCCCCTAGTTATAAGTCCTTTATATAAAAACTGTAACATTAAAATGGTAATGAATTAAGCTTTGAAATATCAGCTAAATTTTTCCTGGCGTCGTATATGTTAACTCTGTTAAAAACTCTGTAAGGAACTCTGTTAACATCATATCTGTAGTTACATTTGCCATTGCTCGGATAGCAGTAACGGGCAGCGTTGAGTTTAGGTGAGTTTTCAAATCTAAATAGCTGTCCACTTGAAGGCCCAGAAATTTCATGCTGTCAATTTCTTCTACTAACATATATATTCATCCTAATTCTATCCGATTGTGTGAGGTACGATGAGTTATACGTTTAACAACGTTTGTTTGGTTTTGTTAACTTTAAGTCTACATGGTATACAGTTCTAAACAAAATTAAGTTTAAGAACACATTCGCTTATATTTATACAGGTCACCAGAATATTATCTTACTACCACTGTACCGTTTTAAAGAATTGTGTAATAAAGCAATTTCTGTAAATATGTATTTTGTTTTATTAGAAGTAGACAAAAAAGATTTTTTTAACAATACGGACCAATAAACAATAAGAGGATTGCTTTCCAAATGCCTTGCCAGATGCAATATAATCTTCTAAATAATACAAAAGAAATCCGTTAAAATGGCACATTTTAGCGAGGCAACAACTCGAACCTATTTGCCTGCAATACAATAGATTTTTTGTTTAAATCATTATTACACATTAAAATCCTTAACAGCTATTTTGTTTTTCATGATCTTTCGAAATTATTTCTTGCTTACCCCTTTGTACTCATAACAAAATATCAGCTGAAATAATTTACAATGAATGTTTATATTGACTAAAATAAAGTAAAAAAATAATCTTAGGCGTGCAAAACTGTATTACAGGCAGAAAAATTCATTCTATTTTACTTACCAAGGTTTTTGTAACGTTTTCTTTAATTCGTAGAACACGATACCCTTAAGATTTACTTTAATTAACTTAAACATTTCTAAAACTAAAATGAATAAAATAATTACATATTTTGTAGTTGTTTTTACAATTTAAACAACGAAACCCTCAAGATTTACTTGAATTCACTTAGATATTTCTAAAACTGAAATGAATAAAATAATTAAATACTTTGTATTTGCTGTTACAAGTTTAAACGTTTCTTCTCCAATGGTTCTCTTATTTGACGAAATTTGCTATAGATCACTATATTCGGAGAATGAATAGGCATATTCACACACACACATACACACACATTCGTAAAATTAATAGTCTAGTTTGCACAAATTCAAAATGCTCTTTATTTCTGCAGAAAGACGGTTTGTACACCCCTTCCAGGTTTTAAAAATTAGGTGTTATACACACGGTAGTCTCTGATTGCTTCACCACACATAAACAAACGAACAAAATCACTAGCGGTACACTTCACAGGTCCACTACACGATTAACAATTCTCCACGTTCAACTCACAACTCCATTAACAACTGAACCACTGCGTTGACAGCCGTGGCACTTTTATATCTCCAGTCACTGTTTTTATAAATTAGTGGAATGCTCCGTAAGAATCAAAAGGGCAAGAGACAGAAGAAACTTCCAGACATCTATCTGTATGTTTCTTTCTCTGTTTTCGTAAACTTTTATCTCCGAGCTGCACTATCGGTCTCTTTCGAGTGTGCCGGCCGCGACCGCCACAACAATGCCTCGGCAACGCTACTCCCTCCTCAAGGCTGATCGTTCGGAACAGCATCATCGTAACAGATCAGACGATCCAGGTGTACCACCAACATCTGTCCTCGGGGCACCTTCTGGATGCGGTAGACCACGTCGTTATCTTTCCCAACAGGTACGACCTCTGCCACGGTTGCAGAAGTTTCGGACAGCGTCCCTTGGTCCGGGTAGGGCACTAGGTCCGGGTAGGTTAGATCACCAGGTCACCTTGCTGCAAACGTTGGCTGCTGGCTTGCCTGTCGTACCGGGTCTTCATACGATCGCTCGTAATCTGGATGTTCTGACGAGCTATCACATGCATGTCGTGATGTTCCACGAGCTTCTCCACATGCTCGTTACTAGCTGTTTCGCTTCCTGGAGACTCCCGAAAGCCAGTTTACAAGGAAGGCATAGTTCTCGGTCAAACATTAAGCTAGCTGGCGTCATCCCAGTGGTGTCATTTGTTGTCGAGCGGGTAGCAAGAACAGTGGTATCTTAAGTGTCCCAATCTCGCTGAAGGCTGATCATGACCTTCCTCAGGTGTTCTTCTAAGGTCTTGATATATGTCACGGCCATGCCATCCGACTGTGGATGTAGAGGTGTTGTGCGAGTCTTGTTCACCCCAAGTCTTTCCAGTGCCCTTCATTAGGTTAGACCCAAAATTGTTACCCAGATCGCTGTGGAGCTCTAATGGCACCCCAAAACGGCAAAACAGATGCTTCACGGAGAAGTGCGTGATTGTCTTCGCCTTCTAGTTCGGGATGGCATAAACCTACGGCCACTTGGTGAAGTTCTCCACAGCCACCATTAGGTACTTGTTGCCTCGGTCGGACACTAGGAATGGTCCAGTTATGTCGACAGTGATGCATTTGAATGGTACTCCGACGTTGTACTGCTGCATGCGACCCCAGCTCAATATTTGGGGCCCACGACTCGCCTCGCACACGTGACATTGACGGCACCATTTCTCAGCGTCTGTTCCGAGGCTCAGCCAGTAGTAGCGCTGTCGGAATTTGTCGATCGTTCGGTTTGCTCCCAGATTTGCTCCTGTAGTACCGTCGTGCACTACCTCCAAGACTTCCGGGACCTTCCTCCGGGAAAGTACCAAAAGCTCTCTCTGCGTCTTCCCATCGGGTGATTCCCATACCCGGAACAGCACGCCCTCTTTAGACTTCAGTGAGTCCCAATGGACCCAATACGACTTATATGTAGTACTGCTTGGTGCGATGTCCTCCCAGGTTGGTCTTGGCCCTGCCTCCACTTCTCTCAGAATTTGTCCCAAGTCAGCGTCCGCCAGCTGCTCCTCCTCAGTGCTGCACTATCCCAACCGTCCGAAGACACAGCCGTGACCACTCTCACAGCTGTGGCACGCTCCTTCTCTCCCACCCTTATACACTGGCCGCACTCTTATGGGCAGGATCTCCGGGCTATGGCGTCTGCGTTGGCATGGCTCTTACCTCTACGATGTTCGGAGTTTAAGTCGCACCTCTGGCCTTCCAGGTTTCTAAAGCTCTGAAGCCAGGTTAGGGCGGAGTGGTCAGTCCCCAGGTGGAATGGGTGACCGTAGAGGTACTATGGAATAGCTCCAAGGTCTATACTACCATCAGTAACTCTCGTCAGGTGACGCAGTAGTTCTTCTCTGCTTGGCTAGCGTTTTGCTGTTGTAGACTATCACCCACTCGTGGCCGTCCTGGAGCTGGGATAGGACGCCTTTAATGTAATGGTCGCTGGCGTCGGTGTCCACAACGAAGGCGCCAACTGTTTGTGGAAATCACAAAATAGGACCACTACAAAGTATCCTCTCCAGCTGCTGGAAAGCGCCTTCGGCGATCTCCGTCCGCGCATAAGGCCGACGTTCTTCTGTGAGGCGAACGGGGACTTGACGATGTTGGAGAACCCTTTTATGAAGTGGCGGTAATTACTGCACAGCTCCAGGTAACAGCGCAAATCTCGCTTATCCTTCGGGAGAGGCCAATATCTCACGGCCTGTGTCTTATCCGTGTTTGTGGCCACAGTGGTTGGTGGGACTTTCTGGCCTAAGTAGTTGACTTCCTTGCAAAAGAGCTGGCAATTCCTCGCATTCAGCTTCAGTTTGGTTGCCTGCAGTCTCTGTTGCACCTTGCTCAGGTTGTCGTGATGGTCCTCGAATGTCTTGCCAACGACAATAATATCGTCCAGGTATAGCAGGTAGGCGTCCTAAGGCAATCCCCACATCACTGACTCCACGAGGCTTTGGAATGTAGCTGGCGCGTTGCAAAGGCCAAAGGGCAGAACTGTGAAATGCCAAAACCCTTGGCTTATCGTGAATGCGATCTTCTCCTTATCTCTTTGGTCTACCTGCCAGTAATCCGGCTTTAGGTCCAGTGTCGAGAACCAATGCGTACCATAAACCGGGTCCAGGATGTCCTCAAACCGAGGAAAGGGGAAGCAATCCTTCCTGGTGACAGAGTTCCGCTTCCTGGATTCCACGCCGAAGCGTAGCCCACCGTTCTTCTTTTTCAACAGAACTACAGGGGAACACCAAGGGCTGTCAGACTCTTCAATTACTCGCCTGAATCTCATGTCTTACAGCATGTCACGCACCGCCGTTTGTTTTGCCAGCGGAACGCGTATGGGTAGCTGCGTGGTCAATACGGTTAAGCACTCGATCCCTGCGGCAGTATTCGATGTTGCCTTAGCTGAAGACGCGCTGGTATCGTCCCAGCAGTTGTCGAAACTTCTCCAATTGCTCAGTGGTCAGGTGGTCGGCCACCCTCTGCCGGCTTCCTCTGCTAATTACACAATTATTTTGCTTTTACCATCTTACAGAGCTACTTTTTTTCTGAGGATTACTGTCCAAACCCCATGTTTGTAGCACATCTGATTTCGAAGATATGGAAAGATAAGACGCCTGACCAGAAAGAAAAGAAGAATTAACTGTCAGTGAAGAAAAGCACACGTGCTATGCTGCGGTTGCATTTTGTGCCCTGCATTCGATAAAGTGATCTTTTAAGAGTGCACACGTGCTTTTCAAAGTTAGTAGATATACCGCTTAGTAAGCCTAGTAATGGTGCGCCTAGTAGACTTCGCGAAACAACTCATAAGATTTTACATAATCAGGCAAAAATATTCTTGTTAATGTATTCCTTTCTCAAACAGATGTCAATTAAAAACATTTTCGAAAGTACAAATTTCGCTCAGAGTCGAGAATTAGTGTTACAAGCTTGTCACATGAGTGCTCATTCTGTGACGAACTTTGTTAAAGAAGCCAAATAGTTCACCAAATTGGGAGAGTTTACATATTTAAATCCCCAGGGAAACATCTAGCAGCTAAAAAAGGTGATACCAACTTAGAGAATTTTCAAAAGTGTGTTTTACGTAGAACAGTCTATGCTTTATATGACAAGGGTGAATGTCCAACTGCCAAAAGGCTGTGCAACTTTATGAGGGGGGGGGGGGGGGGAATAGAATATACGGAATCTGTATATTCTATGCAGAATATTCTGAAATCTCTTGGGCTCAAATATAGGAGAACCAATGGTGGTCGCAAATTTCTGCTTGAAACAAACGATATTGTTTCTGCGTACGATGCACAACATTAGTACAGGCGATTCATGGTGCAAACATGCTTCATAAATACATATTAATATCTTCCATATTTATTAAGCATTTTAATAAAAAAAATTGATTTAAAGTCCATTACAGGCAATACACAAATATGGCATCATTAAAATAGAAATTATATTCACAAATCGTTGAACTGTCACTATCTTGTTTCACTGAAGCAAACGCCTTTCGTAGAACGCATCTAATTTGAATCATTTTGTTTTGTGTGTATATGAACGATAGCTACGTAAGTGAACGGTTCTCCGGTTCAAGGATTTAAAGTTCAGATTATACGATAACCATTGTATATGTTCTCACACACATGCTGAAATATTATGCGAACTTCTGTGTCAGAATCTGTATGATTACACATTTCAGCATCTGTATGACATTTGCTAGGTGGATTCGGGGACACAAAGACAGATATATCTTCCATCTATGTCGCCCTCTAGCCGTGGAACTGGCAACGCCAAGACAATACGATAACCGTATTGGCTCAACCCATGTTCATCCTTATTTTGTAGCTACTCTAACTGCCTCATGCATATACATTTTCAGAACAATTGTTATCGGTTATTGTTATTGTTACGTTAGGGGCTTAGCCAAAAGTTGAGGTTGGAATGGAGGTTATACCTTGTTTTTCAATAAACTTGAGTACAGCGCTAGCCAGCGTGTCTGACAGCACATTGCGGTTAACGAAGCGGGTAGAGATTGGCAGTGACGTCACTGTCTACATGTAATGATTTCCAGGAAAGAGAGCTCACTAACCTGGGATTAGAATACCGGTTAAGAGCTTAGAAACCTGTGTGTGTAGTAGGGTTCAACACATATTGCAGAGCTCTGTTTACACTGAGAATGCGTACCTATGTACAGCTCAGAGAATACGTGCCGATGACGTCACCTAATAGCAGTGTTTCCAAGTTTGTAGCAAAAAAAAAAAAAAAAAAAAAAAAGGAAAACACAGCAAATATCTTACTGTCCACCCAACACAAGAAGGCAAGGCAGAATAATGTGTAACGTAATCACTTTTGCTCAACGCATGATGTTTATGCTCGCCGTCCTGATATGATAGGGCTGCTAGGCTCATCTAAATTATACAGTGTTGTCACATAACTCAACACTGTATAGTATATATCACTGCAGTTACTGAACGAGCATTAGATCTGTCTACATGGGACACTCATATGCAGTCTCATACACTCATTTCGTAGTAAACAGATCCAGTACCAGAACAGGTAAACAGTTCAAGCTCCTCTCCCTCTTCAGGCACGGCTAACCTTCTTGTGGTGGGTAGACAGTAGTATGCCATCAAGTACTTCTCATATATCGATACGTTTCCCACTACACTCCTATTATCGTTTGCAGGTATCGGCTGCTAGCACCTACAGCACGGCCGAGGTGAAAGCTCTGAAACGCGAGCAGAGAATGTGTGTGTTCGAGGATGAGAAACTCTTTGAAGGAGAGGAAGCCTTTTCAGAAGATTACTCCTACAGCAATTGTCTAGTCCAGTGTCGAGCTAAGCACATGATGCAACTGTGTAATTGCACCCCTTACTTCTTTCCTAATACAGGTCTGTAAAACTAACTTTATATTTCTCAACTTAATCAAATAGTGGTTAGACCTTCATCGTTTAAATGTACTTGTTTGGTATTGAAATTATCGGTTTTTAATTATACAGAATTAGACATTAAACATTGAGCAGAAATTCTGGTAATTAAAGATAAAGGTCTTATTTTGCCAGCAAATATCTATTATACAATTATAGCATCAAAAAACGCTCACGCTATAAATTACGTGCAGTGGTGCCAAAAAAAAAAAAAAGAATAATGTTGTAATTACCTAGCAACAAGCAAACTATGAACTAACACATATTCCCTTTTCTCCCTCAATCTACAAAACTTTTCATATCCTTTTACGTAAAAACCTTTTGACATCTTAGAATTAGTGAACGCTTAGCAATCTCAGTTTCTTTGAAAATTTCAGAGGAATATAATCCATATTTTCAACACACTTCGTTTTATAATCCCCATCCATTTTCCTTTAAAACCGTACAAATAAAATATTACGTTGTCTCATAAGTAATGTCGGTTTTTTGATTTTGATGTTTTTAAAATTTCTTGGGTTTCTTTGGTTTACCAATGCCATTTACAGAAAGTCATGGCTAGTGTTGCTTACATTGAGATCATGTATCAGTCTTCAGTTGTTAATAAACAATCACAAAATGGAGATAACAAAGTTTGAACTTAGAGTCCTAAAACACTACTGGAAACAAGATTATAAAACCGCTGCCGCAGCTCGAAGAATATGTGAAGTGGAAGGAGAAAGTGTCGTTAGTAAGTGTGTGGCACAACGATGATCCCAACGTTTCAACAATGGAGACGAAAACAATAAAGATTTCCCACGTTATGGTGGACCTAAAGTATGGAATTTTGAGGATACACGCCAAGTTTTGAGAGAAAATCTGCGAATAAAAGTACCCGAAGGCTTTCAGAAGAACTTAGAGCATCAAAAGATACCATATATCGCCACAATAAGACACTTGGAAAATCATATAGAAGCTGTAGATCTGTACCTCATGAACTGAAACTCAACAGGCTGAACGTTGGGTGTATACCTGTCGTCAGTTTATTCGTAATCCTATGGATGATAGAATTGTCACTTGTGATGAGAAATTGATGTATTACTGAAATACTGATAGCTCGAAACAGTGGCCAAGCTGTCTAAGTCATCGTTAAAAGAAAATCAGTTCGGTCCCGAAGTAATGTTGAGTGTCTAGTGGAATTTTGGTGTGATTCATTTAGAGTTTGTTCGACACGGTAGGGTGATTGATGCCGATCTTTATTCTCAAACAACTGCAACGAGTTCATGGAACTTCGAGACGAAGATACCCAGCATAGTTAACCGAAATAGAGTTCTATTGCAAAAGGACAATGCAAAACCCCGTACTGCACGAAAAACCATCGAGAAAAATCAGGAATTGGGAGGAATTGAACTGCTACCACACCCAGCATACAGCCCTGATATAGCACCATTAGATTATAATTTTTCTGGATCCATGGCCCTTTTGCTATTTGGAAGAAATTTTGACAAGTGTGAAGCAGTGCAAGGGAGTGTCACGGAATTCTTAGCTTCTATAACCAGGGACTGATACCATCGTGGGATAATAATCCTCACTGAACGAGGTCTCTAAGACCATAGAATCGAATGGTATATACTTTGAAATTTAGTTAATTGCTTGTCAGAACACATTTCAAATACTTGTACTTCTTCTTAAAACAATTTAAGTCAAACACATTTTTTTCGTGGAGTGAACGTATTCGTAGATGTTCCTTGTTATTTGTCTGAATTTATGTTTTTAAAAAAGACGACTTTACTTATGAGACAGTATCTATAACATTTACTTCAGCAACCATATTACGTCATCTCTATCGCTAATACATTATAACATTACATTTTGCAGTTGTATTAATTAATGCTTCTCTGTAAGGTTTAGTTTGGGGCAGGGAGATCTTGTCAATTTTCATGCTGCGTCCTTATAAAATATTGCAGGCATCAAATATAATATTTACCAAACGTTTTGTTTCGAGTTATGTAGTTCACGGAAGACAGGGCACTCAAAAAAAAAAGGCATACGCAAATAACTGCATATGTGAACAGCATTTCTCAATAACTTACTCAAAAACGAAAAGTGGTTAAATACTAAACTTGGTTCAGCATCCTTCAAGGATGCAACATGAAGAATTTTTAAGAAAATCCTCCCCCCCAAACTACCCTTTATATGGAACATAATAAAATATTGTCAAACATTCTGAATTTCTCAGAAATTAATCTGAGGAATTTGATTACAATACTATATGTTCATAATAATTTCATGAAAAATGAAATGTTTATATTGAATTTTCTGCAAATGTCCCCGGAAATCTTCATTCTGCAAGACTTTTGCATAACCGATAAACTGTAAGAAAATCTCATTAAAACAATTTATGTAAAACACATTTTTAAAGTAAACCATTGCAGAGATATTCCTTGTTATTTCTTTGAATCATTCATGTGAATTTGTCTCAACCATAATTATGTTTTATGTTCCAGATTTAAATAGCTTTATTGTTTTAACATAAAATAGCTCTCCTTTCAAACGTGTATTTATATCATACAGGCGGTTTTATTTTTTCTCTGACAGAGGTTAAGCATTAACACACATTGGAGTTTCTTTAATTCAAATGAAGCTATCATTACAAATAGGGATATCCATTTTATATTTTTTGCTTTTATGAATATGAGGTTATAAAATAAATAGTAAAAATAACGATTGCATAGTTTCAGCTTATTTCTCTTTGTATTAATGGAAATAGCCTTCTGTAAGAAATCCAAGGCCTCCTTTACAGTATTTTTTTTCTTGTCTTTTCTTTATTGAGCGCCTGTCTTCTGTTCGTTTTCAATGTTTGCTAGGGGATCAAACACATTGATGAATCTTACATAATTTTTCGGAATAATGGACCAATAAATTTAAATTACAGTACAAGAAATTGTCAACATTAAGAAGAACTTCAGATAACGCCTTTCGAAGGTGTGTTTCTTCAGGTGGTGCCCGTGAGCAGTTACGATAGATATATTTATCTCTTGCACCTTCAACATCAGCCTTAGGGTTCTACTTACCTAAGTTTTTTGGATAATGTTCAAATGAAAACTGATTTATTAACGTTTTCGAATACCTTTCACCTGATCAGCATTTGACATATTGCAATAGTTGTTCCTCTCACATGCGTTCATGCAGATGTTCCGTAGATTGAATGCTAAATTAAGAGGTAAAGTAATTTTCAGCTTTCAGAGATGCTGAATCCAGCTTCCTGTAAAGTTTTTCCACAAATTGATGCATTGCGCGAGAGGAATACGCATTCACGCCAAGCAAAATTAAGCGTTTGCAAGAAACTTTAAATTTGGATTATGTGTAACTAAATTACAGAGGACTTGAGAAGACTGTCAGTGAATTATATAAAAGTTACGTAATTGTTTAAAACAGAAAGAGAATCTACGTCGAATAAAGGAACTGAGGAGTTAATGAGCAGTGAGTGTGAATGAGTGAGTGAGTGAGTGAGTGAGTGAGTGAGTGGTGTGTTAGGGCCCGTCGACAACATGAGCAGTGATGAACAACTGAAATCAAGAAACAGGCCGAAATTTCTACGAGCCGAGGCGAGGAGTTCTAATGAAGAAGTAATTGTGTGCGATGGACAAGAACCGGCATCAAGGACGGTGACTTAACAACTTCACACGGAACTTTAAGGAGTGGAACTACAAACCTGTATTGTTCCGGAAATTTCCACCAATATCTGTATCCTGGTTGCTTCAGACTACACCCACGTATTTCAACCTGAAATCCAGATCCACGCCAAACAGAATGTACAGATGTTTGGGAGGTCGTCATCGACGTCGGTCAGAACTTCGCAGAACACCACGACCTGGAGACGGACATCCTAGAACAAAAGGTAGGAATACTGTTTCAGTTTACTAATGGTCAGCTTAAGAGAAATATCGTGAAGGGAACTGTCAGAAAGAAACGTGTGTTTGTTTTATATATTCCTTACAACTAACATTTCATTTAACACATATAGAGGACTGCAAGGATAGTTAGATACCACGAGATAAAATAAACAGTAATTCAAAGTCATTTGGTTCTGAAATTGCTAGTTCTGCGTATTTCCAGGAACATGGGTCAAAATTGTATCACAAACATGTACAACATCAGAGCAGAAAATTAATTGTTATACTTTTTTATGCAACCTTTAGAAAATTAAATTCAAATAGCATGTGAAATGATCTATGTATTAAAATCTAAAAAAATAAAGCTCTTAAGTTCCTAAAGTTTCTGCAAAATTAAAACTTTTTCTGGAAAATTCCATAAAGTGTGTGACAATTTTAATCTTCTAAGAATCAAAAGCGTGTTAAAATTATTATGAGAGCCTATTATAAAGACCCTAAAGACAAAATTATATTTTATATAATTAAAATGAGTTTCAAAACTCCTTAGTTATATTAAAAAATTAGTATTTATTAAATCTGAGAGAAACTGAGTACAACTGCATGATGGGGATTGATATGAACCAGCAAATATTGGAAAGTAAAGACATAGTAAACTCTGAAGGACTCAGGTTGTTAATGTTGTGTAACCTGTTTTGTAGTGAGCGATTGACAAGCGTTTGTTCTAATGTTATCAGGTTGCACATACTAAAATTTGTGGCTTCATCTCATCTTGACTACTGTATCCTTTTAAACATGGGATTCAGTACAATATGTATTTAATTATTAAATAAATAAAACAGGTTATAGGCCCACATCGTCCCCAGCGTGCATAAAGTGTGAAATATGTGCAACAAAAGCAGTAAATAAAATTGTGAGGAAAAACATTGTCTTATTTTTCTTCTGCTGATTATGGACATAAAGTCTCCGCCATTTTTACTTTTACAAAATTTGTATGTCCAAAAGAAAAGGTTTACAAAAATGGCTACTAATACCAGTGTTCATTGTATGGAATCTCTAAAGAAATACAATTATGGTACCTTTTTTCGTCCTCCAACGTCAAGTCATATCGGACGGGGAATGAAATGGGTGAAATGAGGCTCAAATGAGCCCAGGGACCATAGAGCATAGAGTTACCCGACATTCGTCTTTGAGGATAAGGGAAAACCCCGGAAAAACCCTATCCAGGTAACTCACCCTGACTGAGATTCGAACTCGGGACCTCTTAAACGTGAGGCAGACTTGCTACCATCTACGCTACCGAGGCGGGCAACTATGGTACTTGGAAAATGCAAGGAAAGCCATGCTCACTCGCATTGCACTTTTTGGCTATGTGACTGGAGAAAAAACAAAGCCGCCAAATGACGTCAAACCCGAAGACAAAATGAAATGCGAAACGGACGATCCAAATGCAAAGTCAGAACTGATTCTTATGATTTTACCTCCAGAATTGAAACAAATAAAGCATCGCCTAACTTCAAAAGAAGTATTGGATACATTGAGGAAGAATTTTCAATGTTCAGGCCCAACTCGGAAAGTTACGCTTCTGAAACAATTAATTGAACAGAAAATGCACAACACAGATAGTATACGTGAATATCTCAACAGATTCTTGGATATTGTTGACAAAATAAAAGATATAGATGTCGTAATAAAGGAAGACTTATTGGTCATAATTATGATGTATTCTCTACCACCTTCATTTGAAAATTTTCGAATTGCCATTGAATCAAGCGAATCACTGAATCAAGCTACCCAGAGTTGAAAACCTAAAAATTAAAATCTTGGAAGAAAATGGAGCCAGACAAGTAGCAACACTTCAAGTGAAGGAGTACTATATACAAATAATAACAGATATAAACAGAGAAGTTTCAATAATCAGAAGAAACAACTGTTCTCAAAGACATTTGCAAGAGGAAATCTGAAGAAATCTCTCTGTGAAATCTGTTCGGAGACAAATCACATTACATCTGAATGCTGGTTAAAGAATAAGGAATTTAAAGAAATCTGAGCTCACCTTCATGATAGAACAATGTTCAGTGACAGCCAATTGAAAAGTTTCAGACAGCTCAGTATGTATTTTTGATTCAGGAAGTCCTTCACACATTTGTAATGACGAAAAGAAATTCATGGAACTGTCAGTATCATCTGATTCTGAATCACTGAAACTATTAGCTAAAAATTAGTTTGCTTCTATTGATGGAAAAGGAATGAAAAAGTGTAGTAAAATGGTAGTGCAGTTATCAATCTGCCAAATAATCTATATGTTTCATATTTATCCGTAAATCTACCTTCTGTTGGAAAAATCACAGAAACGGGTTACCCTGTTATCTTCAGCAAAGAAGACACTATCTCAGACCAAACTGGATGTCCAATGGTTTGCATTATATAAAACCTAAAGAAGAAAACAGTTAAAATGAAGAAAATCTACCTTTGTTATATCGCTACCATCAAACTTTAGGACATATAAATGGAGTTGATCCAAAAGTGGCTCTGTGTGAAGAAAACAGTAAAAGGATTAAACTTCAGGAGTGATGGATCTTTTTAATGTGAAGTTTCCTTGCAGCAAAGTTTACAAAACCTTCCTTTCCAACCAGAAAAAATAACAGATTGAATTAACCTCCATAAATTGGCCATTGTGTTGTCCGTGTACCTATACGATTCGCATCAAATGGCGGAGCAAAATATTTTGTTACCTTCATTGATTACTATAGCAGATACCGCCGAATATATTTTTAAAGTAAAAAAACTGAAGTTTGTAATTACTTCAAAGAATTCAAGAACGAAGTGGAAAATTTCACTGGAAAGAAGATGAAAGTATTTCTATCTGATAATGAAACTTCAGAGTACCTACTGCAACAAAGAATTCAGCGAATATCTAAAATCGTGTGGCATACAGAGAAGACTATCAACGTCTTATACTCCACAACAATATGGAATACGTGAAAGGAAAACAGGACTCTAGTTGAAAAGACCAGATGCCTTCTCATCGATGCTCATCTACCTGCAACCTTTTGGGCAGAAGCTGTAAATATGGCCAAATATATTTGCAACCAATCACCTTCGAGAGCTATAAATCATGAATCGATATTCAAGAGATGATTGGATATATACTTTCTGCAAGACATCTGCATGTTTTTGGATCAGTTACCTATATCTTGGACAAGCACCTAAGAAGAGGAAAACTGGAACCAAAAGATAAACCTGGAATTTTTGTTGGCTATTCAGAAAGCTCAAAAGCCTACAGAATATGGATTCCTGATCAAAATAAAGTAGTTGTGACAGGAGATGTAAAAAGTAAAACTCCTCAACAAAATATATCTTCAAGAATTTTCAGATATACAAAATGATGCTTTTGAAAAGAATCTTGACTGTATAATAGAACTAAAACTTCAAACTGTTGAAAAGGAAACACAAAAAGAGTCTAAAGTGTCAACCAAGAGACATCAGTACAAGATAACTCCCAGTTAGAAATAAATGAATTCCCGCGAATGCTAAGACCACAACGGAGCAGAAAGGTGCCAACCAGATTTAATGAATTTGTCTTGTCCATTAAATTAACATGTAATGAAGCAGAAATACAGCCAATTATGGACAGTGTTACAAGTGACAGTGAAATAATTGTGATTTTGAAGAAGAATCTTCATCTGATGAATCACCTGATAAGCCGTCTGGGACTTACATAAAAAATTATGTCTTCTTTTTCGTTCTTGTTCGTGAGGGGGAGTGTTGGCAAGTAAAGACACTGTACACTCTCAAAAACTCAGTTTGTTAATGTTGTGTAACCTGTTTTGTAGTGAACATTTGACAATCTTTTGTTTTAATGTTATCAAGTTACACATACCAAAATTGTTGGCTCCACCTCATCATAATTACTGTATCTTTTAATACATGTGATTGAGTACACTATGTATTTAATTACTAAATAAAAACAGCAGTAAAACCTTAAGATTACTATAAATCTCTATGATTGTAAAATTTGCGCAATGTATAAACACATCCACGCAGGTTCATTTATAACTCACGTATCGGCATGTAGTTAGCTTCTGAATATGCGAAACCTTGATATTTTTTAAATAAAGACAGTAAGTATATTACAATTAACTAAATTTTGCCATTTTTTTCATTTGCAGGAATTGACCAATCCTGATGCAACGGAATGAGCACGGAAGTTTCATGATAAATTTCTACAAACGGAAATACTGCATGAAAACACAACTTAATGTCTATATAGTTTCATTGTTGAATGATAAAGTATTATTTTGATTATATATACTTAATATATGTTTTAAATGTTATTATTAAGCACTCTTATAGAATAAAAGCTTAATACAAATCTTTATTCTCTTTCATGTAGATTCTCTAATAGATTAGCTTTGACGTTTCTCCTTTGTTGTTTCCTTTAAGAAAAATTAAACTTTGAAAATACATTTATTGAACTTGATGCGATATGATCTTGATGTAAGTATTACTGAACGGGATTGCTCAGATAAATATATTGTATGAGTTAATCAAAATCCTGAGGGACATTTTTGAGAAAATCAAAATTATCATCCAAGGGGTACTTTGAGTGGTGAATATTTCTTGAAAATCTTCGTGTTTTATCCTTATAAGACTGAATGTAAAATTATGCTGCTGCGGTTTTCGTACTTCGTTGTTGTATGCACTAAGTAGAGCTTAAGTCAGAATTGTAAAGACATATACTTGAAATTGCATGATGCTTGCATGACCACGAGAGAAAATGAATGTCTTCCCAGTTGAGGAACATGATATTTAATTTAAACTACTAATAAGGGATATATTCGAAATAGTTTACTGTGTGTGTCTTGCAGAGCACCTCAGTACACCTCGACCTGGGGAAGGACATCGTAGAACAAGAGGTAGGAATACTGTTTCAATTTATTTGGGGAAGGAGTCAAGGCCCCCAAGTTACCAGAAATAATACCGCGCGGAATGGCTCAGTCGGTAGCGTCTGTGGAAGATCCTGGGTTAGATTCCCGGGCAGTCCATCCGGTCCCATGGATTTTTCGGGGGGTTTTCCGGGTCGACAGACGATGTTGGGAAGGATAACTACATCTCCGAATTTTTGTACCTCCATTTCATCACACTTCACATTTAGCTTCAGTTACGTCTTGGTTGACATTTTGGCTGTTCTAAATGTATATGGAATTCTGCATTGCATGACAGGGAATTTTCTCTCTGTAAATCCTCGTCCTCTGTATCGGGGGATATCTCCTAGTAGCAGGCCGCTCAGGGGATGTGACAGACCCATGGGGAGGTGATCCGGTTAAAGTGTGGCCATCGGGGAGTTTCAATCTGTAGTTCTTACAGACTGTCCTTTACTGTCGTCTGTCCTCAGTCCAACGAACAATGCGGATTCTCTCACCTCACCCCTCCCTCCGGGTCAGTCTGGGTGGCTCATTGGTTAGGTGCTGCTCTACCGATTCCAAGATCGTAGATTCAAACCCATTCCAGACTAATGGTGTTTATGTGGACATAAGAGCGACAGTCCCATATCTGTAGATACTCTGGTATATCAAAGAACTCTTGTGGGACGTAATTCGGAAACACCGGCGCAGTTGATACGATCCTTGTGTCGTTAACAAATAAAACAAATAAAGTTCGGTCGGTTCTCAAATTTACTATTTTCGTGCTAATTACTATATGCATGTATTTTAACATATGATCTTTTTTATTATGAGCGCTTATTTATTTTATTCGTCAATTATTCCTTCACTGTTGGATATCGGTTTGGTTTCTGGGTTTGTGAACCAACATTTTGAATGAATGTATGACAATCTTTCTGTCCTCCACCCGCACTGACCTATGTCACAGTCATACGAGTAATAATTATTTGTCTATTGATTAATAATGATTGTGGCTCCAACAGATAAAGTGAAAATTGTGCTTTTGATTCTAATGTTTCATATGTAAGCACATATTTATTTTTGCGGGAAATGAGATGTCCATCTTGAGTGTTATATAAAAAGCAGCTGAAATCTTCATTCTGAATGACTTTTTATGTCAACTGGTAAACTACAAGAAATAGTCATGACGCCATTAGTTGAGGGAGCCTTTTGTCTCAAACGCAATAAGGTACAAAATTATTCTGTTCTGGAACATTTGGTTGACAGACTACGTATGGGCGAATGCTACTGATACACAACGATATTGGCCGTTATTTGACTGATTTTCTCTGTCTTACCCAGAATTTCATCAGTTTACGAAATAAAACATGATGGTATATTAAACATAGCTAGGATTTATGGTCCGAAGATGTTAGATTTTCATGTATTCTTACAATGCTTCTACTGTTTCGTAATGTTAATTGTAATAATATTATTTCACCATTGGTATTTTATTAATTTAT